>JACBYM010000032.1:289428-373092 GCA_013435755.1 Amphilophus citrinellus | reverse complement strand
TGTCACTGCTGTCATCCATCCATCCATCCATCCATCCATCCATCCATCCATCCATCCATCCATCCATCCATCCATCCATCAATCATCTTCTGCTGATCCTGCTCAGGGTCAGGGTGGAGCCTATCTCAGCTGTCATAGAGTCACCAGTTTATCACAGGGCTCCTCTGTAAACCATAAAATAATCTAAGATCAGTTATAAGAGAGGAAGATCGCAGAGATGCAGCTTTACAACATCATCATCTGCCTCCATCACAGGGTGAGATGGAGGCGGATGATAAAGTCCTCCTCTGTCACACCAGCCCTGCATGTCCTCCTTCACTACATCCATGAATCTTCTCTGTGGTCTTCCTCTTTTCCTCCTGCCTGGCAGCGCCATCTTCAGCATCCTTCATCCAGGATATCTTCTCCCTCCTCTGCACACGTCCAAACCATGAATCATAGCAGGTCTCACTACCTTCCCTTTCAGTCTTGCTGCTGAGACCTGTCTCCACCTGCTCCACCCTACTTGCAGTCTCTTCTTCGCCTCTCTAGTTAGTAGAAATAAATCGGGTCTCTTGGATTATTGATTTCAGTACAAAACCAATCACTAAAACAATGACCGATTTTGTTTTGTTTGTTTGGACTCTGCTAAAGTAGCTTTGCATGATTCTCATTTCAAAACAATCCATCTTTATATTGCACGGCGCTCTGTGCAGCCCCTCAGGTCAAAGGTCTGTCTGAAACGAGCAGCTTTAGCTCTAACAGGGAGGAGCTAAAGCACACTTTCTTCTGATTGGCTGCCCATCACAAAGGTTAGACCGCTAGGTGGGTGGGACATCTGTGTTCACAGCCACCACAGTGGGGACATCTGCTCTGTATGATGTCAGACAGAGTCAAGCAGAAAAAAACAGTGTCTGAAGCATGAACTGTTTACTGCACATACACGACCTCATCATCTGAAACTTTGACCATGAGCACCTCTTGGGTAATCTCTCTTTTACTTTACTTTATCTGCAGGAGGCAGAGGGCTGAATATTACCTGTGATTAAGTTTTATTTTCTAATAAAACGTAATTTTTGCTGAGAGGTCATTCAGAACTTCCCTGAAAAGCGTCACATTTTAGGTTTCTGCAGTCCTGCTTTACCAACACGAGAGGCTAAAGACAGCAGCAGTGCATACCTGCAGCTCACCTCAGCACAGCACGTTAATGAGCCCACCTGTCAGCTGTCCTGGTGGGAACGTTTCTGCTACATTTTCAGTCAAAGCTGATAAAGGAGAAAGAAACAAAGACAGTTAAAACTGAAGGAGCCAGACAGGATTTAATCTTCAGGAGGAGCAGCAAGAAAGAAAGCTGAAATGTTTCCATATGATCTGAGCAGGGAAGGAAAGATTACAGATTTCCCTGCAGGAAAAATAAAAATCAGGATTTCAGCTGCTGTGTTTCAGCTCTGAGCAGCCAGAGAAAGCTTTAAGTTTCACTCTGTGACTCCACGATGTAACTCTGTCTCTTCCTCTTCGTCTCCTCCTCCCAGCTTCAATCGTCTGGATCTGCCCCCCTACAGAAGCCTGGAGCAGCTCCGGGAGAAGCTCCTGTTCGCCATCGAGGAGACGGAGGGATTCGGACAGGAGTGAGGCGAGGCGAGGAGGCCGGGGGAGGACGCTTAAATCGATGGAATCGGTTTTTTTGTCATTCTTACTTTGCGTTTGTTGATCACAGGACGGAGGAATCACCTGTCAGCTAAACAAACGCTTACCTGGAGGGGGGGGGGGGGGGGGGGGGGGGTCATGTTAGTGAACTGAATCATGGGAGCAGCTTTGAGGCACAAGAACACAGCAGAGGGTGAATGTGTGTGTGTGGATGTTAATGCCATTGTGTAAATGCATATAAATGCTTTGTGTGTGTGTGTGTGTGTGTGTGTGTGTGTGTGTGTGTGTGTGTGTGTGTGTGTGTGTGTGTGTGTGTGTGGGCTAGACAGGACAGCACATTAACCCCCCCCCCCACCTCTACTCACTGCTTTCAACCACCAAAACGAGACGAGTGATAGTTTTAATGTCAGCAGCGACTCACAGCTAAATGCAGTATAACATATCTACAGAGACATTTACACATATTAACGTGGAGACGGCAGTGCGACGGGACGATGAGGGAGCTGTTGTCGTGGACCAGTGGGCCTCTGTTACAGAGGTCAGAGGTCAGAGAGAGATGAGATGGGATTTTATTTTTGATTTTTTTCTGTTAATTGTGAAGTTGAGCCGTTTCCTCCTGTTATAAAACTCCAATAAATGAGATTTCAGTCTGAAGCTGTTTGAAGCTTTTCTGTTTAAAATTCACCTTGATGTGTGCAGTTCGTTTAAACCACTGTGAGTCATGTGACTTCATTATTAATTAGTTTACTGAGTTTGTAATACTGTGCAAAAGTCTTGAGTCACTGCTCATTTCTTTATATTTTGTTTCCGAGGAGGCAGACTTCAAGTGATGATGAGCGACAGTCCTCCTGCTTTCTGAAGCTCTTTTTCTTTGGCTGCTTTTTCACTCATTTTCAGTCCAGTTGTTAAACCTGACCGTTTCCTTTGATTGTTAAACTCTGACCTTTGAACCATTCAAAAATAATAACCACACCAGTGCTGTGTCTACACAAAACAATTTAACAAACAACCAATTTTAGTTTGTATCTTTAGCCACTTTGTTACCAGCAGCCTGTCACAAAAACATGATTTGTGCCCATTTCATTAGTCGAGTCCTTGGAAAATGGCAAAGATAACACAGTTTGACAGGCATAAATTAATATTTATTTATTTTGCATGAGAATTATCCCAAAACACTGCCAATACAGTAAAAGCATACCTGTCTGGTCCTGATGATCCTGTCTGGTCCGGCCTCCCCGGAGCTCAGACTGAAGCATTACTGAAGCAGTCATCTTTACAGAGAACAGAACAAAAGGCAGAAACATCCAAAGAAGAGCTTTGAATGGCCTTCAAGAACCCTGGAGAACTGTTCTGCAGACTGCTTACAGCAGTGTGATGTCAAGAATTTAATACTATTTGGCCCTTTAAGTTTTTTGTTTGTTCCACCAATTAAGCCAACAATTTAAATGAAATGATCCAAAAATAATTGTATTAAAAACATTTATTTTTTAAATGCAAAATAATTTCAGAGTGCAGTTTTTGAAAAGATAATGTGAAGAAAAAGAAAAATGTGTAGCAGAAAGTGTTGCTTTCCACATGTAAAATAAAAGTAGACACAAACAGACAATTTCAACAATTTATTTTACTTTGGTGGAAATCAATCAATGTTAGAAGAAACTTGCCGTTCTGAAGGAGTTGAATCTCAAGCGTCATTATGCGACTAAACACGGAGAGCATCATGAGAAGACTCTGGAGCTTGAAAAAGGCGACTGGACTTCTTGTTGTTTCTTGAAGACGTTTCACCTCTCATCCGAAAGGCTTCTTCAGTTCTCAACCAAATGGTGGAGAGACCCAGGTATTTAAAAACAGGCCCTGGACAGTTTAATGCACATTTACAGTATATTCAGCTTCCAGGAGACAGAGATCAGGCCTCTGAAGCCTCGTTCATGGCTCGCTGTTCTGCAGGGAGACTACTCAACATGAAGCCAGTGCTGCAGACTGCAGTGCCTTTAATAACCACATAAGGCTGGCCTTGTGAGTCAGACCCACAGACTGCCATATGAAAATAAATAACATTACAGCAGAAATGATAAAGTTTAAAGTACAGCAAACATTTTGGCTTCTCTTCTTTCTTCATAACAACTGTACATAAAGTGAATGCTTACATAACTATCCCATTTAGCATTCATAAGGGCATAAAGATATTTTTATTATGGGCTTTGACTGACAGCTGAATGTGGACTCAGGCTGTTAACCAGACTTCTCCTCAGCAAATTCAAGTAACTGAAAAATACCTTTTGACATCTGAACCATAAAAGCATCGTTGCTCAGCCTGTTTTACATGGTTATTTCATAAAATCTTCTCGCCTTTGAGCTTCCTCCCCAGGCCTGGCTCCAGGGTGGGGCCCTGGTAACCCTGTCCCGGGCAGGGTAAACAGTTCCCTTGATGACTCTTCCATCAGGGTCTATGGAATCGCTCTTTGTCTGGCCCTCACCCAGGACCAGGGGGACAAGCCCCTGGAAAACACAGCTCCTGGGATCACTGGGACACACAAACCCTTCAAGGTGGCGATTCACGGAGGCCATGGTCCTCAGCTGGAAAAAGAGTAGAGTGCCCACTCCGGTTCAGGCACGTGTTGCTGCCCCAGGTGGAGGAGTTTAAGTATCTCTGGGTCTTGTTCACAAGCGATGGGAGAAGGGAACGGGAGATCGACAGACTGATCAGGGCCGAGTCTGCAGTGACGTGGATGCTGCACTGGTCTGTCATGGTGAAGAGGAAGCTTACTGTGAAAGCGAAGCTGTCGATTTACCGGTCAATCCACGTCCCTACCCTCACCTATGGTCACGAGCTTTGACCGAAAGAGTGAGATCGCAAATAAAAGCGGCAGAAATGAGCTTCCTCTGAAAGGTGGCTGGCCTCTCCCTTAGAGACAGGGTGAGGAGCACAGCCATTCGGGAGGGGCTCAGAGTAGAGCCGCTGCTCTACTCTGAGCCAGTTGAGGTGGCTCGGGCATCTGATTAGGATGCCTCCTGGCCATCTCTTGGGTGAGGTGTTCCAGGCATGTCCCACTGGGAAGAGGCCCTGTGGTAGACCCAGGACATGCTGGGGAGATTATATCTCTTGGCTGACCTGGAAATGCCTTGGGGTCCCTCTCCCCCAGATGAGCTGAAGGGGGTTGCTGGGGAGAAGGAGGCCTGGGCTTCTCTGTTTAGGCTGCTGCAGCCCAGCCCCGGATAAGCAGAAGAAAAAGGACAGATGGATGGATGGATGGATGGATGGATGGATGGATGGATGGATGGATGGATCGATCGATCGATCGATCGATCACTACAAGTGCCCAGATTGGTTTGTGTCCAGGTTTGCTGTGTAGGTGATGGGGGTAGGACCCAAAATGAAGGACTACAGATGGAACTTAGTTCAGCTGAGCTGGAGAGGGCCGTCTGGCCGGCCTGCCTAACTGACTGACTGACTGACTGACTGAGAGCAGCCAGCTGGAGGAAAACCAACGATGCGACGAAGGCCAAGGGAAACACAGACAATATGTAAACATGAAGTAACGAGGAGAGAGTGGAAACATCCGGGTAGACCAGGTGAACAGACTTAGACTAATGAGACAAAGGGAAGCAATACTAAACACAACACATACAGAAGAGGGCAAAATAAAACAGGAAGAAACCTCGTGAAATATAAACAAGACCACGCAGAGGACTTGACAAAGGAGGCCGACATACGGAGGGAATCCAGAACTAAATACCAATAACTAATAGACACAAGCAAAGATATAACAAAAACAGAACTACACCAAAATAACACAAAACACTGGGCCACCAGCCGAGGACCAGGACAGTTTGTTCTTCTGTCTCCACACACAAAATCCTACAAAACATGTTGCACTAATTGGGCGTAGGTGATAACTTAGCAGTTCGCCTTTATATCCTAATACAATCGCTTCTGTGTAGGAGAAAACTGACACGTTGATATGGAGGTGTCGAATGTGTTAAAATCAAGAAAGGGAGGCTTCACAAGTGGTGTCTATTTTCCTCTTTGTACAGTCTGTGGTCTGTGCCTGCACACGACACGAGTGTTAATTTCACTTGTGATTTCACTGTAAGTTGACTTTGGTTGGTTTCTGGCTGCCACACTGCTGAATGCACCCACCTACCCACAGTGGGGAAATAATCACTGGATCCCCTGCAGAGTTTCTAAGTTTGCTGACTAACAAAGAAATGAACAGACTCTGATTTTCATGGTAGTTTCATTTTAAAGGAGAGAGACAGAATATCAGAGCCAGAAATCCAGAAAAATAAAACCGACCGACCGACCGACCGATCGATCGATCAATCAATCAATTGATCGAACAATCAATTACTCTGAGATATGTATAAAGCACACCTGTCCACAGAATCAGCTTCTTCACTTCCAGCCTCTCCTCCATCACTGTGCTGTGGTCAGATGAAGCCAAAATCAAGCTCGTTGGCTTCAACATAGACCTGCTGTTGAGACCCCAAAGAACAGCGTCCCCACAGTCCAACACTGGGGCTGTTTTTCTGCTAAAGGTGCAGTTCAGTGCAGTTCAGTGCAGTTCAGCACGGTTTAGTACAAAGCTGCTGTAAAGTCTCGGAGGAGAACCTCCTTCCCTCAGCCAGAACACTGAAGATGGATGGTCGGTCTCCCCGCATGACAATGACCTAAAACACATAAGGCAACAAAGGAGCGGCTAACAAAGAAGCACATTAAGGTTGTGGAGTGGCCTCAGTCTCCAGACCTCAGTCCTATTGAAAATCTGTGGTGGGGAGCTGAAGCTTCGAGTTTCCAAGCAGCAGCCAAGAAACCTGAAGGATTTGGAGAGTTTCTGTAAAGATGAGTGGTCCAAAATTCCTCCTGAGATGTCTGCAAACAGGTCTCACTGCTGTGCTCACCAACAAGGGTTTCTCCAGCAAGTACTCAGCCACGTTTTGCTCAGGGATCAAATACTTACTTCCCTCAATGACATGCAAATCAGTTCATAACGTTTATGTCTGTGTGTGTTTTTTCTGGATCTCTGGCTGATTTTCTCTCTCCTTTAAAATAAAACTACCATAACAATTAGAGACTGTTCATTTCTGTGTGAGCAAATTCAGCAGAGGCTCAAATAATCATTTCCTGCTGCTTGTTTGTTTCTTCTCGTGATTTCTGTGGAATAATCTGTTTGAAGCAGGTCCAAAAATCAGATGCTGTCCATCCTCAGGATTGGGACATATTGAATGAAGAGTCCTAGCTCTGGTCCCGCTGTGATTTAAATGGATGAAGGGCTTCATTTGCTTACAGAGTTTCAGTTTTTAGCATGTTCAATGCCTGCTGACTGAGTGTGATGAGGATAGCATAACTCATAGCTTTCATTTGTTTGGAGCCACAGAAACAGAAACAGCTTATTTATTTTTTCCCCATCTGCTCAGGAAAATGTTAAAACAAGTAATTTAGTGAAAACCCCAGAGAAAATGTCAGATGTGATTGTGATCAGTTTCCCACTGCTAATAAAAAAGTCTAAATGAACCTGAAAACTGGAGATAACCATTTCACAGCAGAGATAACCTCTCAGATTAGACTCTTCCCTTTTCTGCTGATTGTAATCTGTCAAATGTCCCATCGCTGTGACTTCCTTCCCCAGTCACACGAGCAGTGTGTTTCGCAGGGGAAAGACGAGGAGGTGTCGGGGATTTCTGAATTAATTTTGGATGGAAAGGCTGACATCACCGACATTTAAGTTCCATAAAGGACAGAATTTATATTGGATGCACAGCTGGTCCAAATCACAGACAAGCGAGGCAAAGAACATCATCATCATCATCATCATCATCTCTGCACTGACAGCATCATGAAGACTCTCTGCTTCTCTCTGGGACTGCTGCTCCTCACTCTCTGCTGCTGTGACGCCATCCGTGAGTGTTTGTTTCTCAGTGCATTTGTTCAAAGATTCATAACTGACGTATTGACACTAACTTCAGTCTTTTTCCTTCCTCACAGCTAAAGGTGTGAAGTTCAGCACAGCTCCTCAAACCTGCTGCTTCAGCTTTAAAACGAGCGCCACACCGTTGAAGTTTGTGTCCACCGTTGCCCAGACGCACAGCTCCTGCCCGAAGAAGGCATTCATGTACTTCACTCTTTAGAGATTTTTAAATGGAACGGATCATGAAGGATGGATGAATCGGGATATGTGACCTCGAGGCAGGCCTGAGGAAATCCAATCAAAGCAGAGTGAATAAAAAGCTGTTTGTGTGCTTTGCAGAGTCCACACTGTCAAAGGAAGACAGATCTGCTACAGTCAGACCTTCAAGTGGGCTCAGGACCTCTATCGGCTCCACAACACCGAAGGCAGCAGCTAGCTGCCACGAAGAGCTTTTATTGTATTATTTTATAATACTTCAATTTATTATTGCCTGTTTTTTTCAGGCCTGAAGGCTCAGCTTCATCTTTGTATCTTAATAAAACTGGCTTAAAAATAACTACATGTGAGTTCTCTGAGATGTGTAGGTGAATGATCAGATGGTGGTTAGATGGAGTTTTTAGTGCAGGAAAAAAACTGTGATTGAAAGTGTGATGAAAGGAAATTAATATAATAGTGCGTTTTATTTTGCTGCTTTTATGTGGAAACTTTGAAAAAGCTCTATAAAAGTTTTAAAAGGTTAAGCCAGCGGTTTTCAGTCTCCTGTTTTCATTTGAAGAAGTTTGAATCTGTAAAAATATAAATTATTCAGAGATAATAATCTGAGAAACAACAAAACGTGAAACATCCGCTCAGCCAGCGCGGCCATCTGTGATTGGTGCGTTCAGGAAACAAACCCACGTTTCATCAGGTTTGAGTGAGCAGCAGGAACTGGACTCATCCACGGAGGAGAGGATCTGAGGGGTCATCTGTCAATCATTAGCGAATTTGATGCCATAGCTCCTCCCACAGCCGGTGATGTCAGTGAGACGAAACTCCTCGGCTGCATAAAGGATGATCCACTTCGCACGCTGAGAGACAGCGCGATCGGGGGGCGGATCAAGATGGCGCTCTAGACGGACGTACTTTGGGAGCTCTGAAAATCAACCGGCGCATTTTCAAATTTCAAAAGGGAGCTGCCTGCTACAAGGACACGTTTTATTATACACGGTACCATTAATAAGTGTGCAGGCACCGGAGAGTGAGAATGAAGAGTGCAGAAAGAAGAAAACACGAGCCCAGTAAGTTATCCACCGTTACCTCAGCTAACAAACCAGCTAACTCTACACGAGGGCAGCTAGCTGGAGGAAAAAACTTGATCGCTACCAGCACGCATGATTATCTTGGCCCAGAAACTGAGGAGGTAATGGAAGCGGAATTTCCACCTCTGCCAGTGACACCCTCCAAACCCCCTCCAGAGAAGCAAAGGAAAATGCATGACACTGAACAAATGATCCTCGCAGAGTTGGCATCGCTTACCTCACTTATAAACAGCAGGTCTGATGCGCTGGAAAAGATGGTCAGTACCAACTCTGTTGTAATTATTGAGGCTAAGGAGGCAATCAAGGACAATTCTAAACAGATAGAAGGTATTAAGGAGTCATTGGAGTTCATCTGCGCAGATTTAAAAGACATGAAAACCAAGGTGGAATCCTGCGAAAAGCATATTACCGACTGCCAGAAAGTCTGCAGTGTGCATGAGAGTCGCATTACCCACCTGGAAGCCTACTCACGTCGCTGGAACCTGAGACTCTTCGGCCTGGAGGAAAAGGAAAATCAGGATGTGAGGAAAGATGTCATTAAAATCTGCCAGACCCTGCTTCCAGATATGAAGGAACAACTTCCAAGCTCTATTGACGTCGTACATCGTCTTGGACCGAAGAAAGCTAACAACACCCGTTCCAGAAGTATCATCATTCGCTTTGCCCTTCGGTTTTACCGCGACGCTGTTTGGCGTTCTGCCAAGCAGTCTTCCTTCCTGCGAGACAACAAACTGAAATTTGCAGAAGATCTGTCTGCTGAGGATCGAGAAAGAAGGAGAAAGCTTTGGCCCACAGTGGAAAAAGCAAGAAAGGAAAACAAGAAGGCCTTTTTTGTTGGGGGACGTGCCTTTGTTGATGGAGCTGAAATTTTCCCTTAGTTGAAGGATAAAGCTGTTACTTTTTTTTTTTTGCCAAATGGGGTACTACATCCAATAGTTCAGGTTCACACTTGAAGCCGATCCTGGCAAACTTTTTTCATGTTTATACATTATTACAGGCTGCATTTAGTGCTTATGTTTGATAATACTCCTATTAAGCACAAAAGGCTAGTCGCAGTGTTCTCACTCAATGTGGTTCAAAACTGATAGTTACTCAGGTTTCTCCCTAAAGTTAATTACTTTTTCTTGCCGGTTGGTTATGAGTCTCCACTTGTTTGGTTAGTGTAAGTAGATTTGAATATTTCTTATTTCCTGTTCTAACTCTTGTCTTCCTTATTTTCGTTTTTATATTTTTATGTCTTTATCTATTATTTCTTTAAATGCGAGAGGTCTTAGAAATCAATTAAAACGCAAAGCCATATTTCTTTACTGTAAACAACAAAACACAGACTTTTGCTTTCTTCAAGAAACCCATTCCACTTCTCAAGATACTAATTTCTGGAGGTCTCAGTGGGGATCGGATGTCTGGATGTCCCATGGGACTGAGCGCTCAGCTGGTGTGTGTATTCTCAAAAACCGTTTTAATGGTAATGTATTAATCTCAGAATGTGATAAAGAAGGCCACTATGCAATACTTGTGGTGGAAACAGCAAATCGTATATTAATTTTGGTAAATATTTATGGTTTCAATAATCACCAGGAGAGCTCTGTTCTTATAGACAAAATTGAAGAGCGCTTATTACAATATTCACCTAAATATCCAAATTCTCATGTTATGATTGGAGGAGATTTTAATACGGTTCTGAGCAATCTTAATGATAGGTGGCCTCCAAGAAAAGACAACAGCTCTCATGATAATTATCTAATCCTTTTCATTGAAAGACATGGTTTAATTGACATCTGGAGGGAAACCCATCCAATTCAAAAAGAATATACTTAGTCCAATAAATCTTTTTCAAGCCAATCAAGGATTGATTATTGGCTCATTTCTAAAGAGTTATGTAATGGGGTTGCAAACATTCTCCCTTCAGCTCTATGTGACCATAAAGCCATTCGTATTTGTATTCCTTTAACACATGTCTCTAATCATATTAAGTCTTCTTACTGGAAGCTTAATAGCAGCATTCTTAAATACAAAGAGGTTTGCTTAAAATTAGAAACCCTTATTTCTTATTTCTAGAACAAAGCCTCAAAGGAAAATGCTTTCACTCTTAACTGGGAACTGTTAAAATACGATATTTCAAAATTTCTCAGGAAATACTCCAGTGATTTAGCTAAAAAGAGAACTTCAGAGGAGAACGAAGTAGTTCAAAAAATCACTTTTCTGTCTTCAAAAGCTGTTGATTCCCTGGATACCAATGAAAAAGCTGAACTTGATGAGTTGCAGCTTAGGCTAGATGAGATATATAAAAGGAAAGCTGAGGGAGCGTATGTTAGATCACGTAGACAATGGCTTGAGGAAGGTGAGCAGAACTCTGCATATTTTTTCAGACTCGAGAGACAGCAGTCAAAAAATAACTCTATAAGACAGTTAAAAATTAATGGTTCAGTTGTAGAAGACCCGAAAGAAATAGCTAAATTCTGCACAGAATTTTATAGCAATCTTTACACATCCAGATCCTGTGAGCAGTCAATAACCAATTTCTTTGATTCTCTTTTTGGTAACAAAAAATTGGTAGAAGATGATGCTGAATTCTGTGACAGACCAATAACTTTAAATGAAGTCATCAAAGCTTTAGGTCAGTTAAAGTTAAACAAATCACCAGGCTCAGATGGGCTTACATCAGAATTCTATAGGAAATTCTCTGTTAGTCTAGCTCCATTCTTATTAGAAGTTTTCACTGAGAGCATCCGTAAAGGCCTGTTACCCCCTACACTGCGTCAAGGTGTAATTACTTTAGTCCCTAAACCACGGAAAGACCCCCTCCTCCTAGACAATTGGCGCCCAATCTCTTTATTAAACAACGATTACAAAGTTTTAGCAATAATCTTAGCCAATAGAATTAAATTAGTTATAAATTCTGTCATTGACGAATGCCAGTCTGGTTTCATTAAAAACCGTCACATCTCCAATAATCTTAGACTAATTTTAGATATTCTGGATTATTCTGAACTTATACAGGACAATAGTTTAATTCTATTTTTGGACTTTCACAAAGCATTTGACACCATAGAACACGAATTCATGCTCATTACACTTAAAAGATTTGGTTTTGGTGAGTTTTTCAGCAGATGTGTACAGACTATGCAGAAGGTAATAGCAGCATTAAACTTCCTTATGGTACTTCTCCTAGGTTTAGCCTCCACAGAGGGGTTCGACAGGGATGCCCATTATCTGTGTATCTGTTTCTGTTAGCAGCTGAGTTTCTAAATGTTCATGTCAGAAACAGTCCTATACAGGGGATCAGTATCGCAGG
Source organism: Amphilophus citrinellus (assembly GCA_013435755.1). Lineage (NCBI taxonomy): Eukaryota > Metazoa > Chordata > Actinopteri > Cichliformes > Cichlidae > Amphilophus > Amphilophus citrinellus. The sequence continues at coordinate 360,967 of JACBYM010000032.1, read as the reverse complement.
TCCAACTATTTTCATTAGCCAGCTGGCTGATGATACAGCTTTATTTTTAAAGGATGTGTCACAGGTGTCTCTGGCAATTAGTACAGTTGAAAGCTTCACTAAGGCATCTGGCCTGTCCCTTAATATTAATAAATGTGAACTGTTGTCAGTGAAAAACTGCTTACACTCCTCTATTTGTGGCATCCCTGTTAAAGATAATGTAACATACCTGGGTATCAGTATCACTAAGAATAGTAAAAACAGAAGTATTACCAATTTCATTCCCATTCTTGAAAAGTCAAAAAAGATTTTTAATAGTTGGCTACAAAGGGACCTGTCCTTGAGAGGCAGAGGCCTGCTCACTAAAGCAGAAGGATTATCCCGGCTAGCCTATGCTGCCCAGTCTCTTTATGTTGAGAAATCAGTTTGTAAATCTGCTGACAGAATGCTTTCCAGCTTTTTATGGAAAAACAAAACGCATTATTTACGCAAATCTGTTGTCCTTAACAGTGATATGTTTGGCGGTCTAAATTTTATTGATTTTGACTCCTTTAATAACACCTTTAAAATAAAATGGATCAAAAATTACCTTAAAAACCCAAACTCCATTTGGAACTTCATTTCACAACATGTCTTTTCACATTTAGGGGGCCTAGAGTTTGTTCTCCTCTGTAATTATAGTATTCCAAAAATACCCACTAAGCTATCCAGTTTTCACCAACAGGTACTTTTAGCCTGGTCCCTTATTTATAAACATAATTTTTCTCCACAGAGATGTTACATCTGGAACAACTCTAACATACTATACAGAAACAGGTCATTATTTTTTCAGAGGTGGTTTAATTATGGCATTATTCAAGTTAGTCAGCTATTTAATAATAAAGGCCTTCTTTATCGCTATGAGGAATTTCTTACACAGTATAAGATTCCTGTCACTCCAAGAGAATATAGTATTGTTTTTGATGCTATCCCATCTGGCTTGCTTATGTTGTTCAGAGATGTTGACTTTTCTTCCATCCAGCCTATGAGCCCTCTTGACCCTAAACAGACCGCTGTTGGTAAGCTCTGTTTCTCAACTCGGTTAAAAGCTGTTAATTCCAAAATCCGTTCTTTATTCCAAGAAAATCTGGTTTCATCCCCATCTTGTGTATCTTATTGGAACTCCTTTGTGCAGAATGTTAATTGGAAAAAAGTTTGGTCTCTCCCACACAAGTTTTTTCTCACTAATAAAATCAAAGAAGTTTCTTTTAAATTAATTCATAAATTTTATCCAACTAAGCACTTTCTTCAGAAATACAAAGCTGATATTGATATTTCCTGCTCTTTTTGTAAGCTCTGCCCAGAAACTTCTGTTCATCTGTTTTGGAACTGTACATGCTCGAAGAAGTTTTGGAAAGACATTGTCACTCTGATATCCAACTATATTCAACCAGATTTCCTTCTTTTTGTTGAAAATGTTTTGCTTGGTCTCACAGATTGCAAGGCGAAAAATTCCTCTCCCACATACCTTATCAATCTAATATTGTTGCTTGCTAAATTTCATATTCATAAAAGTAAAATAATGCACAGGAAACCACTTTTTGACCTCTTCGTAACAGATGTAAAATTGTATCTTGACTCAATCTCAAACTCAGTTAACAAAAAGGCTATAAAAACAATAAGTATTTGGAAAGACTATAACTTATTGTTGTAACTCGCATTTATTTGTGTAATTTCTTTTTTATTTATTTATTTTTATTATTTATTTATTTATTTTTCTTCCCGTTTCTGTTCCGTTTTGATAGTTTTCGATCTCTATATTTTATGACTATATTCCTCGTTCATTTTATGTCCTTGTTTATTACTGTACACTGTTCTTCCATGACTACTGTTACTGTGACATTTTGACATAAATAAAGCTTAAAAAAAATAAAAAATAAAAAAAATAAAGGATGATCCAAACTGGCGCCCCCTGGAGGAGCAAAGTAAAATGGTACTTCTGAATCAATGAACACAGAATTTTCTCGGGATATTTCAGCAGTATTTTAGATTAAAAAACATTAATTTTTACACACTGAAGTGTTTTTAGTTTCTTTATCAAATAAAAGATGTAAAACTGCTGAGTTAAAAGCAGCTGGGGAAGATTAAAAGATCCCAGCAGAGACCTCTGCAATGCTGCCGCAGGCCTCATGACCACTTTTGGAAGTGTAATATTCCATTTTTACTGTCTGCCGTGACGCATGCACGATTCTCAGTTATTCTGTTCTGAAATTTATAAATACATGAGAAAGTATGTCGGGGCATTTAAAGTGAACAGACCTGCACCGGTTCCCTCTGCGTTTATCGGAACATCGTTACACCACAAGCTGATCTGTCACCGTGATAACATCTGTGAGGTTTTAGCTCTCGTACTTGTTTCCGTGTTAAAGTCTACTGATCTGAAGTCATCAGTTGTTTCTGTTTGTGTGCCCACCACCCCGACGTCAGCCAGACCTCGATCTGCGCTGATAGCATCGAGAAAGGCTGCAGCGCTGTGGTGCAGCGTGCAGCTCTGCCAGTTACCCGATTTAGGGCAAGCAGCTGGGCAACACCACCACCCAATCTAGGTCACTTACAAAAGAAAATGTTGCTGTTATGTAAATTAAAAATTCCTTATATCACAGACACACAGGGTTCAGGGTCACCTGATCCAGCCCTAACTATAAGCTTGATCATAAAGGAAAGTTTTAAGCCTAATCTTAAAAACAGAGAGGGTGTCTGTCTCCTGAATCCAAGCTGGAAGCTGGTTCCACAGAAGAGGGGCCTGACCCCACTGACTGTATGTCTTTGGACTGTGGGAGGAAACTGGAGAACCCATGCAGTCATGGGGAGAACATGCAAACTCCACACAGAAAGGCCAGATGGTGGATTTGAATCCAGGACCTTCTTGTTGCCCTGCAGAAAAGCAGCCCTACATATTTATTTAATATGAGCATTGAAGGACATATCCTGGTCAAAAATGACTCTAAGCTTCCTCTCAGACACCATGTCTGTAAAATTCAAAATAAGACACTAATACCTGACAGGAAACATCGTGCTGTGTGCCAGTAATCTAAAGATTAAAATTAAAACTTCATTACACATAATTTGACCCCCTTTGCCTTCAGAACATCCTCAGTTATTTGTGTCACAGATTCAAGAAGGTGCTGAAAACTCCTCAGAGAGTTTGGTCCATGTTGGCAGGACAGCATCACACAGCTGCTGCAGATTTGTCGCCTGCGTGTTGATGAGAATCTCTCGTTCCATCACGTACCAAAGGTGCTCTGCAGGACTGAGACGTGGTGACTGTTTGAGATGATTAGAGCTTTGTGACGTGTGGTCTTATCCTGCTATAAGCAGCCATCAGGATGGACATGGTCAGCACCAATACTGAGGTAGGCTGTGGTGTTTAAATGCACTAAGTGTTCCAAGAAAATATCCACCAGCAGCAACCTGAGCCCAAACATGACCCCAGTGACCCAGAAAATGGAGAAGCCTCAAACATGGTAACATAGTGGAAGGGTCTATTTGAATCCAAACTATGATCTTTTCACAATGAACCACAGAGGAAGAACCTGAATGCAGGCCAAGGTCATCTGCAGTCAATCCAGGCTAAAGGGTCAAAGGGCAGGGGAACTTCTAAATTGTGAACACAATGAAACCCTCAAAGCCAGCGGGGGGGCTGACATTTTGGTTAAATGTCCTCACATTTAATACTGTGTCATTTTTGTATCAAACACACCACAATCATGCCTAACCTTAACAAGAGAGCTTTTGTTGCTTTGAACTAACAGGTGACATTGTGGTCCAACTATAACTCAGTGCAGCTCAGAAAGTTCTGATATTCTGTGTGCAGTAAACGGTCTGAAGTCAGATAAACACATCAGCATGTGATTCACTCAAACCTGAATAAAGGGAAGGTGTGCAGAAAGCGATGAGTCAGGATGACTGGCAGCAAGTATGAAATGACAGGAGCAGTTTAATGGGGGAAAGAGTCTGTGATGTAAAGACGACGCATGTGTACATCGTAATAACTGCAGAACATCGAGCGGTTTGTCTGACCTTGTTTATCAGATAATCAGAGCAGCGGTGATCCCCTCAAACTTCCTGTTGCCTCATGTTGCAGCTAAACCCACTCTATTAACCATGGGTGGTGGTGTTGATCATTTTTCCAGCTTTCTTAGAACTGCTTTAACTAACAAAAATATTTAGTAAGAAAGTAACGAAATATTTAGTTTCATTTCAGTTTCAACTTTTATAGCAGATCTGGCAAAAGCACCATTGTAGTGTTTCTGTCAGTTCCTCTGCTGCCTGCAGAAATTCATAGACAGGGAAGTTTAAAGTTTTAATCACTGAGTGCTTTCAAATGTAAAACCCCTTTTCTGTTATTTTGGTATACTAGCCTTTTTAAAAGAGTCACTCTAACCAGTCTGACTGCTTTTTTTTAAATTTTTTGGTTCATGCACAAAAAGCCAAAGTTTTTGGTTTCGTTGCTAAAAAAAAAAAACGTCTTTATTCCACGAGCTTTACAAAGAAAGAATCAAAAGTTTCCTCCAGCGTGAACTACGTTACAAGAACAGCATGACTCAGTTCTCATCTTCATGCAAATCATTGTGGTGCAGCCACCGATGGAGATGTCACAATGATGTTCACGAGATCTTATCACGGCTGCTTTTAGATGTGTGCAAAAACCCAGGTTTACAAATGCACCAGTAACCTATTTACGTGCCTTTTATGCATGTTTGCACTTTCACAGCACGGCCTAAGAAACACGTGTTACGCTTAAACACATGCATGTGACACTGAAGTCTGAAAAAGAAAAATGACTTTTAATTAAATCATAATCCTTTTAATCATCTCCATCAGCAGGTTTAAATTCCCCTGTTTGCAGCAGAGGGTCGTCTTCGGTTTGTTCTTTGAGATCACAGATCGCTGCATCACTTGTGCTAACTGGAAAAAAGAAAAAGGATTCTCAGAGTGACTCCAGCTGCTGAAAAGTGGAGCATGGCTGAGTAAAGTTACTCCAATGCAGTGACACACACATCCAAAAATACATCTGAAAGTGTAAATGTAGTGGGTGTTCCCCATTCTGAAAGTCTGGGTGTGTGTTTTCTTCCCCTGGAAAACAAGCTTCTAAAGATAGGGTAATAAAGGGTAATTCTGCTAAAAGATTTATATCTAAATGTGGAAAGTACAACAAGTTCAACAAGAGTTTTGCATATTAAACACGCACTGTGACAGCCTGTGACAGAGATGGTGGCCCTGTACTGTCTTTAACATTGCTGCAGCAGAGGCACCTTCAGTGAATGAGTAATTACATGATCATTACTGTTGAATGAGCCGATACAGACCCTCAACACATCCCCCCTTTTTCCTCGCATCCCTGTGATGAGCTCGAGGAGCAGATGTAAATAAAATGACTTCAACATGTTGGTAGCTGGACAGAAGGAGAGCGAGCACACATGTAACATTTTTTAAGTGGCAGGTCATTTCAAATGAAGCTTTTTAAACAGCTCAGCAAATATCAGCAAACTCACAAAATGTGTCTGTGAGCTGAATGTGTAATTGTTGTGTTTCCCGGGGAGGAAAATCATGAGGAGAGGAGAGGAGATCTTACAGGTTATGAGCTGAATTATTTTAAAGGGTTTGTTTTAATCAGATATTAATACATGATGTGTTCCTGAATTATGTTTTTGTGAAAAGTCTTGCAAAGCAAAGTGAAGGACACTAATTTTGTATAATTGAAAGGTTGCATGAAAACGCTGCAGTCTGCAGTTGGTTTGTGGGACTGCTGTGCAGTTTTTGCTGCAGTGCTTCGGCGTTCACGGTCACTGCTGGGTCACAGACATCGTTTTACATTGAAGGCGATGATGCTGATTGGATGTGAGCCGGTGAATTGTTGTTGCTCATGTCTTGATGAATTCTGCTGTTTAAATCCACAACGAGCAGCAGCTGGTTCTACTCAGCTGATCACAGCCTGCACACAAAGATAAGTTCATAAAATGTGACTCATTTCTTGGTTATTCTTTTTCCCACGCTGCACTGCTTCAGTCTCAGGGTCCAAATCCCACTTTAATCAGACGGCCCGGTTAAAGCGACAGCAGGTTTAAGATAGTGAAGGTTTATGCACACAAAACACACAGAAACCGCAAATTTCCCTTTTTTTTTGTGGCAAAAACAACAAAAAAAACACACAAACAGATTTTCAGCTGATTTCTTCTTTTCGTTCTCACTGAGTCACTTTTGCTCTTTGTGCTTCTACCTTCACCTTTTGACCTTAACACACTGTCAGCACAAAAGAACAAAATGTAACAAATATGCAAAGGAAGACAAACGTTTGACAGAACTTTGATACAATTTGGTGTTTAGTTGAATAATTTTATTTTACTTTAATTTCATCCTATGACCAATAATAATTACATTTGTCACATCTAATGACTGAAGTGCAGAATTTCAGCATTAATATCTTCGTCCTGCGGGTTGTTGAATGCTTGGTGAACGTATGTGAGTTCGAGCTTCAGCTGAGGTTTTCCTCCATGTGTCTGAGGAGCTGATTCTGGGTTATCTTTTTCCTTTGGTCTCATCTTTCTGTGTCAGAGTCCTCCGCCGCTCTCTCGTGTCTGCCCTCACGTTTAGCGAGTGCGTGCCACAATAGGTGTTGTGCCAAAAAGTTACAACACTGGCATCATTGTTGTTTCCTCGACTCATTAGATTTGTGCAGTATGCATCTGCTTTGGTTACTTCATCTTTTTACCTTCTTTTTTGTCCTGTTAGTTTTGCTGTGTCTGTGTCTCTTTGCTGTCCTGTTGTCCAGTCCCTCATCAGCCCTCTGTGGATAAATGCTCCTCTTGTCACAGCATCAGTTCAGCTTCCTGTTCTTCCCTCTGTTTTTGGATTAGTGTTTCTTGTTATTTTGGACTTCCTGTCCAGCTCACCTTTGAAGCTTTTCTACTATTGCATCATCCATTAGATTAAAATGAAAAAACAAAATCTTTGATAGAAGGAGAAGTTAAAAAAAACCTTAATGCAGCTTCAAACTGTTTCTGTTCCTCCTGTCTTCACGCTCGGTGTCAGACCCCTGAGTTTATGCTGGGGACATCGGGGACAGAGGACATTTGTAACAGTCCAACACACTACGGTCAGAAATTAAATTTACAAAAGGATAAATGGCTTAAAAGTGTTTATTTTTTTAAAAAGTAAGATCACCTATGGTGACGTCAGGGGAATGGCTGCAACTCGCTGTGTATGGTTGGAATCGTGCGCTGAGATGAGTGTGCGTGGACTGTCTACAAAGTGCAACAATGGAAAAAGTGACAATTCAAACACAGTTAAAGCAGTGTCACCAGAATCACTTCACACATCCTCCTGTTGGTTATTACAGCGTTATTTAAGATAAAAGGATTTTCATCAGGGAAAATATTCACTTCACTGTTACGCTGCAGAAATGAGCTTCCTCTGAAGGATGGCCGACCTCTCCTTTAGAGATTAGTGGGGACTCAGAGCCGCCACTCCTCCACATCGAAAGGAGCCAATTCAATTCAATTCAATTTTATTTATATAGCGCCAAATCACAACAAACAGTCGCCTCAAGGTGCTTTGTATTGCGGGTAAAGACCCTACAATAATACAGAGAAAACCCAACAGTCAAAAACGACCCCCTATGAGCAGCACTTGGTGACAGTGGAAAGGAAAAACTCCCTTTAAAAGGAAGAAACCTCCAGCAGAACCAGGCTCAGGGAGGGGGGGGTCATCTGCCACGACCGGCTGGGCTGAGGGGAGAGAAAAGACCTGCTGTGGAAGAGAGCCAGAGATTAATATCAATTAATGATTAAATGCAGAGTGGAGTATAAACAAATTAAATAAGGTGAATGAAAAGAAACAGTCTATTATGGGAACCCACCAGCAGACTAGGCCTATAGCAGCATAACTAAGGGAGGGTTCAGGGTCACCTGATCCAGCCCTAACTATAAGCTTGATCATAAAGGAAAGTTTTAAGCCTAATCTTAAAAATAGAGAGGGTGTCTGTCTCCTGAATCCAAGCTGGGAGCTGGTTCCACAGAAGAGGGGCCTGAAAGCTGAAGGCTCTGCCTCCCATTCTACTCTTAAGTATCCGAGGAACCACAAGTAAGCCAGCAGTCTGAGAGTGAAGTGCTCTGTTGGGGTGATATGGTACTATGAGGTCTTTGAGATAAGATGGGGCCTGATTATTCAGACCTTGTAGGTGAGGAGAAGGATTTTAAATTCTATTCTAGATTTAACTGGGAGCCAATGAAGAGAAGCCAATATGGGAGAAATATGCTCTCTCTTTCTAGTCCCTGTCAGTACTCTAGCTGCAGCATTTTGGATCAGCTGAAGGCTTTTCAGGGAGCTTTTAGGACAGCCTGATAATAATGAATTACAATAGTCCAGCCTAGAAGTAATAAATGCATGAATTAGCTTTTCAGCATCACTCTGAGAAAGGATGTTTCTAATTTTAGAAATATTGCACAAATACAAAAAAGCAGTCCTACATATTTGTTTAATATGTGCATTGAAGGACAAATCCTGGTCAAAAATGACTCCAAGATTTCTCACAGTGTTACTGGAGGCCAAAGTAATGCCATCCAGAGTAAGTATCTGGTTAGAAACCATGTTTCTAAGATTTGTGGGGCCGAGTACAAGAACTTCAGTTTGATCTGAATTTAGAAGCAGGAAATTAGAGGTCATCCAGGCCTTTATGTCTTTAAGACATTCCTGCAGTTTAACTAATTGATGTGTGTCATCTGGCTTCATTGATAGGTAAAGCTGAGCATCATCTGCATAACAATGAAAATTGATGCAATGCTTTCTAATAATACTGCCTAAGGGAAGCATGTATAATGTAAATAAAATTGGTCCTAGCACAGAACCCTGTGGAACTCCATAATTAACCTTAGTGTGTGAAGAAGACTCCCCATTTACATGAACAAATTGGAATCTATTAGATAAATATGATTCAAACCACTGCAGAGCAGTACCTTTAATACCTATAGTATGCTCTAATCTCTGTAATAAAATGTTATGGTCAACAGTATCAAAGCTGCACTGAGGTCCAACAGGACAAGAACAGAGATGAGTCCACTGTCAGAGGCTGTAAGAAGATCATTGGTAACCTTCACTAATGCTGTTTCTGTACTGTGATGAATTCTGAAACCTGACTGAAACTCTTCAAATAAACCGTTCCTCTGCAGATGATCAGTTAGCTGTTTTACAACTACTCTTTCAAGAGTCTTTGAGAGAAAAGGAAGGTTGGAGATTGGCCTATAATTAGCTAAGACAGCTGGGTCAGTGATGGCTTTTTAAGTAGAGGTTTAATTACAGCCACCTTGAAGGTCTGTGGTACACAGCCAACTAATAAAGACAGATTGATCATTTTTAAGATAGAAGCATCAATAATTGGAAAGACTTGTTTGAACAGTCTAGTAGGAATGGGATCTAATAAACATGTTGCTGGTTTGGAGGAAGTAACTATTGAAGTTAACTCTGAAAGATCAACTGGAGCCAAAGAGTCTAAACAAATACCAGCAGTGCTGAAAGCAGCCGAACATGAAGAATAATCTTTGAGATGGTTATGAATCATTTTTTCTCTAATGTCTAAAATGTTATTTGTAAAGAAATCCATGAAGTCACTACTAGTCAAAGTGAAAGGAATACTCGGCTCTACAGAGCTCTGACTCTTTGTCAGCCTGGCTACAGTGCTGAAAACAAACCTGGGGTTGTTCTTATTTTCTTCAATTAATGATGAGTAGTAAGATGTCCTAGCTTTACGGAGGGCTTTTTTATAGAGCAACAAACTCTTTTTCCAGGCTAAATGAGCATCTTCTAATTTAGTGACACGCCATTCCCTCTCCAGCTTTCGGGTTATCTGCTTTAAGCTGTGCGTTTGTGAATTATACCACGGAGTCAGGCACTTCTGATTTGAGGCTTTCCTTTTCAGAGGAGCCACAGTATCCAAAGTCGTACGCAGTGAGGATGTAAAACTATTGAGATAATCGACCTCATTGGGAGCAGAGTTTAGGTAGCTGCTCTGTAACAATGAAGGAATTAGATCCTTAAACTTAGTTACAGCACTTTCAGAAAGACTTCTACTGTAATAAAACTTATTCCCCACTGCTGTGTAATCCATTAAAGTAAATGTAAATGTTACTAAGAAATGATCAGACAGGAGGGGGCTTTCAGGGAATACTGTTAAGTCTTCAGTTTCTATGCCATATGTTAGGACAAGATCCAGAGTATGATTAAAGTGGTGGGTGGGCTCCTTTACATTTTGAGAGAAGCCAATTGAACCTAACAATAGATTAAATGCAGTGTTGAGGCTGTCATTCTCAGCATCTACATGGATGTTAAAATCACCCACTATAAAGATTTTATCTGAACTGAGCACTAAATCAGATAAAAAGTCTGAGAAATCAGACAGAAACTCTGAGTAAGGACCAGGTGGACGATAGATAATAACAGATAAAACAGGTTTTTGATTTTCCCAATTAGGATGGACAAGACTACACTGAAAAAAATGGGAAAAGGGGGGTTGTTCATTTTGTAAAACAAATTTATGTTAAAGTATTATGTTTTTATTGTGCTGTTTCCCTAAACATGATTCAATCATGAAACATCCTTGTAAAGAGTCTTGTTGTTAGATGGACATGTTTCAATCATGACCACATTACATGAAATAGTTGCAATGTATGGAAAAGCTCCTCCTACTTTTTTGATACTAAATTACCCCTCCCAATCCTTTGCCCGGGAAAAGCAATTATACTGCAGAAGAAGGCCCGATTTTATCAGTGCTGCCTGGAACTTTAAGGAGGCAAGGTGAGTCTTGTTTTTTTTATTGTTTTAATTTTATAGTTTATAGTATATAGACTATTAAAGTCGATGCTGTGTTTACAGAGAAAGGTGCACCCCACCACACGTTTATTCGTTAGCGTTAGCATATAAGCTAGGCTATGGCTAGACTCTATATTAGCGTTACATGGCGCCTCACAATTAATTTCAAGAATGCCTAATTCACTTTTATCATTCCGCCCTGCTTTGACCCACCTTGTGTGTGTGTAAATCAGTTGTATCTGAATTTAAGCAGTGCTTTAAGTTGGTTGGTAATCACCATTACAATACCAGCACTTTAAATATGCCATACTGGGACTTTTTTCCCACCGTGGAGGTTGCACCCACACATGCTCGCTCTGGCCCATCACGGTGTGCTCTTGTCGCATGAAGATGAACGATTAACACATGGTAGATTGCGCCCTCTTTTAATTTCCTATAGAATAAATAAGTGCAAATATTTTTTTCTTCCAGGTGCTCTGCTAGAATAATGCAATGAATGGCAAGCTTGCCTGTTTCAAAGGCTCTGTAGTGTATGGTACGTATGAGTAGTTGGTTTTAAAAAAGTCAAACAATAATTTTCTTTAACGAATAGGAAAACAAATGGATTTATACTGGTTTGTGACTCAATTAGCTATCATTAACGCACATTTTAACCAGTTTTGTTCTGTTTATTAAAGAAGAAAGGGTAAACACCACCTTAGATTAAACTTTAGTTTAGCCTCTTTTTGAGAACAATGTTAATTTGTAACAACAACAAGCCTTTAATGATTCTTCATTGTTTTTCTCTCTCTCCACAGTGGCAGTGTAAGGGGTGCCGGGTAGAAGTATCAAGTAGGTCTGAACTTCTAAGACACTACAAAGTTAAACATCCTCACTTTGGGCGCACTGCTAGATTTCCATGTACATACTTTAATTGTCCATGCACATTTAAAACATGGAATGCATTAATTTGCCACCAAAGTAGACTACACAGAAATGTAACACAAAAAAAAAAAAAAAAAAAAAAAAAAAAAAAAAAAATCACTCAACTTTTACCTGTCAACTTTGTGATTGTAAGAATTTGGCAAACGAAATAGAATATTTTAGTCACATCAACACACATTTAAAAAAACACAAAAATGTAAAATGTATGTTTAATGGTTGTAGTTTCCAAACATGCATTTATGGTACTTTTAAGTCTCACAAAAATCGCCATCACACCCCACACACACTTGAGGATTTTATTCCAGGTGTTGTAAAAAGCACTCGTTTAGCTACACCTTCATTTCCAGAAATATCTGATTTCCAGGAGGAGGATCAATGTGTAGAAGGTGCTCAATGTGTGGAAGTGGACACGTTTGACACACAAGAGGGAAAAAGGCTACCTAAAGACCAAAGACAAAGGCTACCTAAAGACCAAAGACAAAGGCTACCTAAAGACCACACTGAACAGCAACTATGGCCTTTCCATACAAGTGGTCAGATAAGACAAATAAAGCTCATATTGTGCCACAAAATTTGTCTGCTCGCAAAACTGTGGGGGAGAAACGCCCACGAAAATTGGAGTTTGTTGAGGTTTCTCCCTTTTTTGATTGGACATTTAGTACCTGAAAATGAACCTTCATGGTTGGTGTTACTGGATTTAAAAGAGATTATTGAACTTCTTGTTGCCCCAACACATACTGATGAATCCATTTCATATCTTGAAAGCAAGATAACTGAACACAGGCAAAGATACAAAGACTTGTTTCCAGCTGCCAGACTTTTACCAAAGCACTACTTTCTTGAACACTACCCTTATTTAATAAAGTGTTTTGGTCCTTTGGTTACACTCTGGACACTTAGGTTTGAAGCTAAACATAGTTACTTTAAAAAAGTTGTGAAACATACTAGTTGTTTTAAAAACATTCCGCTGACTCTAGCTTCAAGGCACCAATTCATGATAGCATTTCACCTTAACTCGCCCTCCTATGGTAAAACCTCTCTTGATGTACCTAGTGTGTCCTCATTTCCAGTGGATCTTTTGAATCCAAATATTGCTTTGGCTATAACATCAAAATAATGAAAAAGAAGGAGGTCCGCACACCAACAATAACAATAACATCAAAATACCCCGATATAACTGAAGTCAATCTGACTAAGAATGCATCTGTGAATGGCATACAGTACAGCACAGGCATGATAGTTGTTCAGGGGTCAACTAGTGGCATGCCAGACTTTGCTGAGATTGTGCACGTGTCATTAAAAATGAATTGCTCCTTATTGTGAGAATGCTATGCGGATGGTACACTGACCATTACAGAGCCTTTGAAATAACCCCATCACCAACCAGAGAGACAAAGCTTGTGCATTTAACTGATCTGGGAGACATCTATCCACTGGCAGATTATATTGTTGGAGCAAGCCGAATGGTGACCCTGAAAAGGCATATTATTGTTAAAGGTTTGTTACATTGTATTTAACATGTAGGTATGTTATGATAATTACTACATCAAGGCTTAAGTCAAGGCATTGTTAACTCCTTGCACTTAGCACCATTGAAAACTTTCATCAAATACTATAAAATCTGCACAACTCTGTTCACTGCAGGCACACAGCAGTGACATGAATTGGATTGGTTCTTGGCATATTTTTCTGTCCAGATATGTTTTTGAGAATAATGTGAATTTATCAGCAGATCAGATCTTTTGAAAATCTCTAAACACTAAAAAAAATTTATATAAAAATCCTGATATATATATATATATATATATATATATATATATTTTTTTTTTTTTTTTCTCCCCTCCCTTTTTTTTAAGATTGTATTTAACACTTTGTTTTATGGTTTGTGCTTTTTCAGACTGAGAATAATGGCTTCACCCTGCATACTGAAAGTCATATTGGTGGACAACACCTGCCAGAGGCTAACACTACCATGTGGACTTCCTCAATCTGTGAGTGAGCTTATGGAAGAAGTACAGCGCCAGTGTGGACTGACCTACACCTTCAACCTACAGTTTATGGATCCACTCTTTAATGATGACTTCATGAATCTGACCTCAGTATCTGAAATACAAAACAGAGGCACTATTAAGGTGGTAAATCTGTCAGATCCAACCATTTTACAGTCACCTGTTTCATCTGCTGGTTGTCGTTCACCATCAACTTCAAGTTTTTCTGGTGTGAGCTGTCCTGATACAGACATTCTTTCTTCAACTGAGTCTCAGTCTGAGCCATCCACTTCAAGGTCATTGTGGCCAGACAAGTTTTGTGTTCCTCAGTTTTCCTTTGACTCTGAATTAAAACTTGACCAAGCCAATGCAGAATATAAAGAAAATGGGACACTTCTGACTCCAGATAACAAACTTTTGTCAAACGTTCTCGATGGACTTGTGCAAGAAATTGTTCATTATGGACTTTATATAACTGACAACCAGTTCAACAGTGTGGGTGAGGCGCTCATACTAAAGCATCCCTGTCTGTCAGAGCGAGGCTCAGTAAGTGGGTATGCTGGTTGGAAACATCGCTTAAAAAACAAGCTTTCAATTTACCGAACTCAGTTACGAAAACTTGGTTGTCACGAAGTAACTGTGTCAATGCTTTGAGCCACAAGCCACAAGGCAAAGGCCCTGCTTTTGCCATTAAAAAGCCAAGGCGCTCTGAAGTGAACTATTGCCCCCCCTATCCCACAGGAGAGACTGAGGAAACTTTAGAAACACTTCGAGTGGAACTTAAAATGGATGTAAAAAAGAGGAACGGCAAAGAAACAGTGCATCGAAAAATGGACAAGACGTTCTCATACAGAAGATTAGAGGTAGTTCGGGAAACACCCACGGTAAAAGATTTCCAGGAACGGTGGCCTGCGCTCTTTGATGTGTTTGAGGTTTGTAAAATGGTGATGAAATGTACTGAATTGAAGTTGGTTCAGCCAAAAAAAATATTTGTTGTCTATTTTTTCAGATAAACGCTGAATTCAAGAGAATCACCACTCTGCCACTGCAGTCCCGGTTCCTCTCGCAGCTAGACATTCTGTCTTCGAAACTTATTGCTCTCTATAAAAAAAAAAAAAAAAAAAAAAAGAGGTGGACTAATAGGCAAACGCCTAAAAAGTATAATGGACCAAATGACTTAAGATGAAAAAAAAAAAAAAAAAGATTCATTCATTTTTTGTTTAGGAAATGTAGTAATTTCAAACCTGTCCACACATCCTCTAGGAAGATGTTGACCATGGGCGTGAAAGTGTTCTGAAGGGCCTTTGTGTGTACCTCAATGAAGACCCCGAACATCTGATACGACAGCATGTAGTGAGTATTATGAAACTGCTAGAATTTTTTACATTTCTAATAATTGCATGACATTTTTAATTATTTATTATACATATAATAATTATATCTGGCAACGCTGATTACTGCTTCCTATAGACTGCATATATTGCCGAAAGGAAGTTTATCTAATGTGAAAACGTAAATCTGTCAATATGTGTTTGATAACTCTGGCTTTCTCAAGAACCCGGATGTGTGGCACAAAAATCTGAATTTTGTAACTGAAGTTGAATTATTGAACTGAAAGTGAAAGTAGTCCATTAAATCGTTAAATTCGGTTTCAAACCAATGCATTCAATTTCAAATTATGCACATGCAGATTTAATCTGAGCAATTCAACTTCAGTTTCTGCTGGCACAAGTTTTTGTGATTTACCATCTAGATCAATTTTAAGTAGTTTACATACTTTTAGCTTTTCTTAAAATTTGACTAATTAGTGGATAAAGTAATTTTTATCAATGCCAACTAAATCTGAAAAGTTAAATATTGCCTTTTAAGCTACTAATGTTTATGTGAATGAGTGAATTTTGCATTTAGCTCATATGGTCTGGAAGCTTTAGATTTATTTAAATCTTTTTTTTTTGTCAGGCAGTAGTGATACAGCCTTTGAAGAATCAGTTGAGGAAACTACTGTGGGGATTTTCACGGTGAAACAACAGGAGGCGCAGCCTACTCCAGACGATGTAGGAATTATCCTGGAAGGCCAAATTGTTATCCAGGATTTAGACAATGTTCCTCTGGCTGTTGCACTACTGTTTGGCCTCCTGTATGCTCTAAATATGGATTATCCTCATCAACTCAGGTATACCTTTGAAGTGATCCAGAAACTGATCATGGAGCTAGATGGTGGCACACTTTCAAAGAAAGTCCAGGTCCTGAAGAATAGACTCAATGAGTAATGCTGGCCAGTGAGCATGACCAGCTTATTTGAGGACTTGTCCATTTAAGTTGCTTTTCATTGTTCTCATGTTGTTGTAAACAAACTTTTAAATATGCTTAGTTACTTTAAAAAAAAAGGCATTCTGTAGAAAGAAGGATTTTCATTGTTTAAGATGTGTTTAGCTGCACTCGATATAATTTTCACATTTTACCAACTGAAAACGTTTGTAAGAAATTGTGCAGTAAGGGGTATGGTGTTCCATATAACACCCCAGAAAGTTGGCCCTTTATAAAAGATAGACATAACTTTGATTTGCGGGTCAATCGTTTGTGGAAGTCCATTTGAAATTTTTATTTATTTATTTTTGTCAGACTCACTTTTGTATCGGTATCTGAACAGAGAGGTTATGTGGCATGCACTTTGTTTTTCTGCTTTATGTCAGTGATCCTTGGTTTGTCTGAAAACCCTGCTCTAAACTGTTAGGATGTAGACTCATCTGAATGTTGACTATTTTGTATTAAAATGTTTGGCTTATTGGAAAATGTTATCAGCTGTATTTGTTTTATTCTTGCTGCAGTGTACTACTTTCAAAAGGTTTAGGCTATGTAAGATGGATTTGATAGATTAACACCAAATCTATATTGTGATACATTTTAGGTTGTTACCACATAACTACATTGTAAGTGAAACATTTAAATTAATTGTAATGTCTAGATAAAAAACTACATAATATATTCAACATGAAGTAAATTTATGTTACAAGTATAAAAGATTCATATACATAAAATGTGACAGAAATGCATGATCTAAACACACTTGGATTAGGATATTTCAAGATGAAATGATTAAAAGTTTACAACATGAAATATTCACAGTCATTTAACATGTATATATTATGCTGGGATTATATAATGAAGTTATAAAATGAAAACAATCTAATTGCGTGCAACCGATGTACATGTTTCAATTATATAAATCCAACAGACTTTTTTTTTTCAGTGTAAGAGTCAGGCTTTCAAAAGAATGAAAACTTTGTCTGGGTCTTTGATTAATTACTAAGCTGGAATTGAAGATTGCAGCTAATCCTCCTCCTCGACCTGTGCTTCGAGCATTCTGACAGTTACTGTGACTCGGGGGTGTTGATTCATTTAAACTAACATATTCATCCTGCTGTAACCAGGTTTCTGTAAGGCAGAATAAATCAATATGTTGATCAATTATTAAATCATTTACTTAAAGGGACTTGGAAGAGAGAGACCTAATGTTTAATAATCCACATTTAATTGTTTTATTTTTTGGTGCAGTTGATGAAGCTGTATTATTAATTGTTTTTGAATTTTTATGCTTAAATAGCTTTTTGCTGATTTTAGCTTTGTTTTTTGGTGGTCTGGGAGCAGCACTGACTCTGTGGGGATGGAGTTTTGTGGGGATGGCAGGAGGAGAGAAGCTGCAGAGAGGCGTGTAAGACTGCAGCTCTGCTTCCTGGTCTCAACCCTGGGTAGTCAGGTTTTAGGGTTAATAAATTTGGCCAGATTTCTAGAAATGAGAGCTGCTCCATCCAAAGTGGGATGGATGCCGTCTCTCCTAACAAGACCAGGTTTTCCCCAGAAACTTTGCCAATTATCTATGAAGCCCACGTCGTTTTTTGGACACCACTCAGACAGCCAGCGATTCAGGGAGAACATGCGGCTAAACATGTCGCTCCTGGTCTGATTGGGGAGGGGCCCAGAGAAAACTACAGAGTCCGACATTGTTTTTGCAAAGTTACACACCGAGTCAATATTAATTTTAGTGACCTCCGATTGGCGTAACCGGGTGTCATTACTGCCGACGTGAATAACGATCTTACCAAATCTACGATTAGCCTTAGCCAGCAGTTTCAAATTTCCATCAATGTCGCCTGCTCTGGCCCCTGGAAGACATTTGACTATGGTCGCCGGTGTCTCTAGCTTCACGTTTCTCAAAACAGAGTCGCCAATAACCAGAGTTTGTTCCTCGGCGGGTGTGTCGCTGAGTGGAGAAAAACGGTTAGAGACATGAACAGGTTGGTGGTGTACCCGGGGCTTCTGCTTAGGACTACGCTTCCTCCTCACCGTCACCCAGCCGGCCTGTTTTCCCTGCTGCTCGGGATCTGCTGGGGGGGAGCTAACGGCGGCTAAGCTACCATGGTCCGCACCCGCTACAGGGGCCTGGCTAGATACAGGATTTTCCAGGGTGCGGAGCCGAGTCTCCAATTCAGAAAGCCTGGCCTCCAGAGCTACAGACAGACTACATTTATTACAAGTACCATTACTGCTAAAGGAGGCCGAGGAGTAACTAAACATGTGACAGCCAAAAAGTGCAGGAGAGACAGGAGAAGAAGCTATGCTGGTAGTGAGTCGGCTAAGGGCTAAGCTACTAGCTGCGCTAAGCTAGCGAATTTCTAAAAGCAAATAAAGTCAATAATGTGAATACAGGTGATTCAGCAAAGAGTGTGCTCTAGATAAAGTAGGTGAAGATTACACTAAAATATGTTGTTATCCAGATAAATCGAGCTATACACATTTAACAGCTAACAGACAGCAAAACACGACTGTGCTCCGAAACAGGAAGTGATACAATACCGCAGTGAGAGCCAACACCAAGGGACCGCTGAGGTGGTTCAGACATCTGATTAGGACGCCTCCTGGGCCAGGTGTGAGGTGAGGTCTTGGCCGCTGCCCCTGGAACTCGGTCCCGGACAAGCGGTAGAAAATGGATGGACGTTATGCTGGGTCATCAAAGTGACTGCACCCACGTACAGGAAGTAGAAATTCATTTTAAAATCCACTGATTAAAAAAAACAAACTGAACAGCAATAGAAAAATCATTTAGCAACTGCAACCAGATTAGATTATCATCTTACCAAGATCCATCTTCAGCATTTGCTGCTTAAACCCATGGGTTCAAGTGGAATTTGGCAGGTGGAGGAATCCCAAGTTCTTGTGTAGCAGGGCAGTGTGGGGAAAAGGCTCCATTAGAAATAAGTCACATTGATTGAACTAACTCTGATTAGCTGTTCTTGAACGGGAAACTCAGAGTTGCTGATCTCAGAGTTGATCAACTCAGAATATGTTTTTAAACTCAGAGTTTGTTGAACATGCTTCCTGGGATAGGCCCCAGGTCTCTTTCCGTGTTAACCTGCACTTGTCAAATGAATCCCACCCCATGTGTGACATGGTGACAGCCTTGACGAGCTCCATCAGTGACAGACTGCTGCTCCACATATGTTTGAGGGAGCGCTATTGCAGGTCTTTCCTTTGATCCCTTTTTTAATCACTCTTTATACCCTACTTCCTGTATTTTTTTATATTTTCTTATTTATTTTTAGCTTACCTCTTATACTTTATCTTACTGTATCCTAGTCACTGTTTGTCTCTCTGTATATTTTACAATAACTTGCCACTGCTACATTGAAATTTCCCCATCAATAAAGGTATTTCTCTTTCTTCCTCTCTCACTTATTGTCCAGTATAATGTTTGAACAACATGGAAGTGTTACTGTTCATTTTGTTTTTAAAGAAATGTCTCTATATGAAATAAGCAGATAACTTCAGCAGCACATGTGGAGAGCCACGGTCCAATTAAAAGTCTGACATGAATCTGGAGATGTAAGCTTTAAATTTCCAGTACATCACATTTCTCTGGGTGAGCGGTCCTCACCTTTGAAAGTAATCGGTCCTCCTCTCTGGCCTTTTCTTTTTTTACAACAATGACACCTGCTGGTCATTTTTTGTAACTACTCATGGCATGTTTGTGTGTCAGATTTGTGATGATTAAGAATATATTTTGTCATCTGCAGAACATCAAACAGAGAAGTTACACAATCATTAACCACTGTTCATGTATGTACACTGATTCAATAGGGATAGATAAATTGTACAGAAAACGTGTGTGTGTCTCTATTGTTGGTAAACAGCTTGTTAAATCTTCTTTATTCACCACTAAGGAGTTTAGTAATTTGAGATAAACTGGTAGAGATGACTTTTGCGGGTCTAGATCAAAGGGGGAGCACAGAGCACAGAAGAGCCAGAGGATCATAATCTGTTCAGCATGTCCTCGGCCTGTCTCATAACTAGCCAGTATCTCCCAGCCTCACGCACTACCTCAAGCTCCTCTCCCACCTGAGGTTATGTTCCATGTTCCTTAAGTCAGTCTGCAAAGTTGGGAATCCAACCACCAATAAACCTGGTTCACAAAACACTGGACCCATGTGGCTCAGCCTGGCCATGAAGCACTCAACAATGAGCCCTGAAACAAAGCCTGGCTCCAGGGCAGGGACCTCCAGCATGATCACTGAGTCCATGTATTTTGTGTCCTGCAATAAAAGGTTTGAGACATAATTGAAAAAAGATAGAATCAGACCATAATCTCACTTACAAAATCATCTTCTCATCATGTCCAGTGAAACTGCTACTGTGATCTCTCAGTGCCCAAACCAAGAATCAAGAATCAAGAAGACTTTATTGAAATTTGCGTTCCAGAGCACCCATCCAAGAGAAATACAAACACAGAAACAAACAGGGGGGACAGGTGTCTGAGGTCGTGCAGCCGTTTTATCAGTCCCCAGAAAAAGGAAACAAACACACATCATGGGGTAGTTAGGCTAAAAAAAAAAGTCATCTGGTATGGTGCTCAAGATGAGCACCATACGAGGGTCCAAAAAAACCACCTTAGCAAAGAATATTTGCACATTTAAAGCCAGGATAGCAATATGGTGGGTAAGGTCAGGGTCAGGAGGGGATGCAGACGGAGACGAGAGGGTGGGGGCATTGTGGAGCCAGATGCCAGCTCCTAGCCAAAACAGATCGCTGATAGTGATGGAAGTTCATCAGCGGCCGAGGTACACCAGATCCAGCTCACACAAATCACAGAGAGGGCTGAGGGGAAGAGTGACCATCACACATTGTCCTGGAGAGATATGATTACCAGTCCAAGGCCGGCTAGGGAGCCGAATTCCTGATAATGCAGATGTTTGGAACAGGCTGCTTGTTTTTTTTTCCCCAACAGCCTTCAGTCTCACTGGGGAACCCATTCAGTAAATCCAATAATCCAAATTCATTTGTTACTGTCCTCACCGTGCAGAACCGAACCTTATCTCCAGATCTAATCCCTCTCGCCTGCGAGCACGCTCTCAGCTGGACTACCCGTCTGCTTTACGGCTCAGGTCCAACAGGCTTTGAGTCTGTTCTGTACGGCTCTGCACAGCCCACCTGGGTCTGCAGCCTCGACAGATGTCGAACTGCTGACCAGGTTTTCTTAATTTCCCAGTAAATCAGGTATCCTCCGAGCCCAAACAGAAGAGATACCGCTACCAAATAGCCGAATATGTACATGTCTTCAACGTCCTTGTGTTGGGGAATTAATCTTACACCGTCTTTTCCCCTCCCGGGTTCGTAATGAAAGAGCAGAGATCGGACTTTCAGTTTCATTTTTAACAATTTATTAATCACCGCACATAATACATAAGGGCCAAAAATAATGCAGATTTTAACACAAGCATGCTTGGAGATTGCAGATTAATTTTCCCTTACCACATTCATGCTGTTGTCTCCCCCCAAGCGCCCTGCAATCTGACTGTCTGTGCGCGCCCCCGTTCTTTATGGTTCGGGGCCATAAAACCCATATAAGGACATATGTTTACCTCTCAGGCCAGCTGCGCTTCTCAGTTATGCGACCCCCACTCCTACTCTCCTGTCTACACCTCTCCAACTTCTTAAGATAAACACAGTGTGCTCCCCAATAAGCCTTACATTCCTTAAATCTGCAATAATTAATACCCTCAATTCCCCCTTTTGAGCTCTTCAAGAGCTCACAATCAATTGTAGTTGCTTCTGGGAGCTCCCACTCCAGTCCTCTGAATCCACTCTCCACAACGGCATCTGATATGCCTGTGGTAATCCCTTACCCCTCCTTTAATAGTTCTGGTAATACACCGAATACAGAGGAACTGGATGCAGGGCACCCAACAGCATCCACAAGTGACCAAAAATCCTGCAAAAGTCAAACAATTCCTATGCTAAGTGCCCCAAGCATAGTCATTAATTTACAGTTCTCATACCTTTTGCGAAAGATAATGGGTTATGTGTGGTGAAAATGTGTGTTATTCTGATATTATTTGCAATTATCTTTACGTCGATCTTCTATCTTCTGTCTTCAGATCCCTCCTACCGGAGGAGATCACGTTGCTGACTGAGGGTGGACTACCTCAGCCAGAGGCTCTCCCTGGGGATTATTCTGCCCCGTGATTGAAAGAGCCTTGTTGGGGTCGCCAGCAGATGACCCTTTCAATGCACTCTGGATTTCCTGAACCTTTTCTCTGTTTTTTTTCTGCTGGAGCCCACTGGCTCCAGTGGTACCAGGTGTCTCCTTTCCCGCTCGACCACCCGGTGGGGTCCTGTCCACCTGGGCTCTGACCACTTTCTCTTAATGACCTTCAAAAGAACCCACTCTGCTGTGTGTGGGTCCCCCTTTTGGCCTCCCGTCACTCCGTCGTGCACCTGTGAGACAAAACCTGACAACAAAGCTTTGAGTCCATCAAAATATGATTTATACTGAAAATTAGTTATATGTTGCTCCTCCCCGGGGATAGCTGCTGTGGGGCCTGGGAACTGTCTACCTGTCAACAGTTCAAATGGTGTAAACCCTGTCATCTTATTTAGTGAATTCCTTACCTGCAACAATGCCACTGGGAGGGCTGTAACCCAATACATTTTGGTCTGTGCACAGATTATAGCCAATTTAGTTTTTAGATTTTGGTTCATGGGCTCAACTTTGCCCTGAGATTCTGGATGATACGCCATACCAAATTTGTGTTTTAAACCTAAGGCTGCTTCCACTGCCTGTAGGTCTCTGTTTTTGAAATGCCTTCCGTTGTCAGATCTCACTCTTCTCGGAAACCCATGTTGTGGTATATAATGATTTATCAGACATTTAATCACTGTTTTACTGTCTTCATTTTTCTTTTACGGGGTACGCTTCGAGCCATCCTGTGATCGATTCGACCATCACCAGGAGGTAGCGATACCCTCGAACTCTGTTAATCATATCAGTATAGTCAATCACAATCTCTTCCCCTGGTCTTACCTGCAATGGAAACGCTCCCATGTGGGGTTTCACAGTTGGCTTTGGGTTGTACTCACCACAAATTTCACAGTCTCTTACCCATCTTCTCGCCATGTCAACCAGGTAGGGGTGACACCAGTGGCTCAAATTTTCTCAGAATTTGTTGTACCCCCACATGTCCTGGCCCGTGGGCTTCTTCTATTAGACTTGGTGTCAATTCTGGGGGAAGAATAGGTCGACCATCTGGTCCTCTCCACACACCTTCAGTTTCGGTGCCTCCTCGCTGTTTCCAAACTGTCTTCTCCTGTAGTGATGCTCTCTTTTGACAATCTTTGATCATATGCATATCAATTCTTGGGAGTAAATCACTTACCTGTGGGTGGCTCAGTATCATTTGATGTCGAGGGGTGTATCCTGCTGCTTCTTTGGCTCGCTGATCAGCCTCCTCGTTTCCTTTTGCCACCCTACTCCCTTCTCGGTCATGTCCTTTACATTTTATGACTGCCACTCTGGTTGGTCCCAGAATGGCATGAGCCAAGATCACCATTTCTTCTGCATGTTTTACAGGGGTCATACTAGCCGTTCGATATCCCGCGCTTTCCCATTGTTTGAGTTCCACATGCACAGCTCCTGCCACATAGGCTGAGTCGGTGTAGATGTTCACGTCTCTGTCCTTTGCATGTTGCAGTGCTGTGATCATTGCAAGAAGCTCTGCTCTCTGAGCTGATGGTCTTTCTGTTAACTTCTCTGCTCTCACAACCTGATAACCTGCCTCTGTCTCCCTAACTACTGCATACCCTGCTTGGAGGTCTCCCTGTTTGTCTTTATAGCAGCATCCATCTGTGTACCAATTTTCAGCGCCCTCTATCGGTTCGCTGGCTAGATCTGGTCTGATTTTTAGGTCTTCCAAGACCTTCTCTTGGCAGTCATGGGGTTCCCCACCTGAGATCTGGTCAGCCACATTGATCCCTTGGTGTGTAAACACCAGGTTCGGGGCTTCCAGAGTCTTGCTTAGTCTTCCCTGTCAGCCAATGTGAAAATCTGTGAGTTCACAAATGCTACTACGCTGTGTGTGTTGTTGGGACCACCAACTGGTGTCCCATCACTATGTGTGCTGTTTTTTGAATGAGTTTTGCTATTCCTGCTGCGTGTTGTGTGCAGACCGAGTGTCTTCTTTCTAATGGGTCCAGCATCACGCTTAAATACATTAGAATACACCTTCTCCCCCTTTGTTTCTGATACAGGACACCGTTAACCACGTTGTCCTGTACAGAAACATCCAAGAAAAAGGGAAGCGCGTAATCTGGCCGAGCCAGATCCGCTGCTCCCGCTAAAGATTGTTTCAGTTTTGTGAAAGCCTCTTCTGCAGGAACTGTCCACTGGAGTGGAGCTGTAAGGTTTCTCATGCCCTGTTCTCTCACCATTTCTCAGAGGAGATTGGTCAGGTTCACAAACTCTGGTACATAGCTTCTGCTGAATGATGCAAGACCCAAAAATGGTAACATTTGTTTCACTGTGGCGGGTTTTGGATGTTGCAAAATGGTTTGCCTGTGATTTGGAGACATGCCGGCTCCCTGTCTGTTAATGAAGTGCCCCAAAAATTTGACAATGGGACGGGCTATCTGTAGTTTGTCTTTACTAGCCTTAAAGCTGCGGGCATGTAACCGCCAGAGCTGGTCTGGAGGCCATCTGCCGCTGTTGTGGCTGCGATAAGAATATCATCCACGTACTGAATCAATGTACAGTCAGGTGGAAATTTGCAGCCCGATAAGGCTTCTTTTAAGGTCTGATTGAAGAGTCCTGGTGACAAAATAAATCCCTGCGGGAACCATATGTACCGGAGTTGTCACCCCTGAAAAGTAAGGGAGAACATGTCTCTACAACTCTCTGCCAGAGGAAGGCAGAAGAATGCATTTGCCAGGTTTATGCAAGAAAGCCATTTTTGTATAGTAAGAAGTGATGAAAGAGCGGTGTAGGGATTTAGCACCGTTAGGGTGGGAGTTAACACAATTTTATTTCTGGCCCGCAAATCATGAGCCATTCAGTACTTACCAGTCCCCGCCTTCTCCACAGGGAGAATTGGGGTGTTCCAATTGAACTGTGAAAGTTCAAAGACTCCCATCTTCAAGAGTCCATGTGACTGGTATCCGTGATACCAGCTTCAACCACAGGTTTGTGAGGGTACTGGGGAATCCAAATGGGATGGACCTTTTGAACTTGGAATGTAATATGAGGTAACCACTGACAATGTCCCGCATCCGCTGGTCCTGTTGACCACAGAGTACGAGGTAGCCTGGCAATCATAACTTCTGCCTGCTCATGATCGAAGTGTTCTCGGCCATGTTCTCGGTCGAGCGTGACCTGTTCCACATTATCCTGATTGTTTGCACGTGCATAAATTTGATACCTTTTAGTACTTGGAGAGTGCGCGAGTCCGGGGATCTGTGTCGGGACCCAATCTGTCAGGCCCCCTGCGCGTTTGATCATAGGCCCTAATTCTTTGGCCACGTGCCCTGAATGTAATGCTAGTGAGACATGTGGAGCAGATGTCTCCGCCATCATATACCAATTTTGCTGATCAGAGGTGAGAATAACCGCCGCTGCGACTCCCTCCGGAGCCACATACAAATCAGAAACTGCTACCTCCCATTGTTGACCCTCCAGCTCGGCAAAAACATCTTTATACCAATTTGTGTCATTTCGGTCATAAAACAACGTGACATGGGGAGGGTCAGGCGGAGAGACATATGGTCCCAATCCAGCGATCCAGGGTTCCCACCTACGGATGCCTGTCTGTGTGTATCTGTGTGGCCAGGGGTTGCATCCATAGTTGGTGTTTCCAGCTGGAGAGCTGATAATCACACATCCTTATTTGCCCATCAGGTAGGGTAATTGTCAGTCCATATAATTGTCTTATTGTAGAATGGGTTGCTCCTGTGTCAACCAAAAATGGCATCATCTTGTCTGCCACCATCACTGGGAGAAGTGGTTCTGTCGTTCCCTCTTCTCCGTGGCCTCCCTGTGGGGTGTGTCAATACTGTCCTAGATCCAAACCCCAGATGTCCTCCCACAGGGGTACTGGCCCCCTGAAGCCTGGTACTGCACTCCTGGTGCAAACTGATGATCGGGTGCGGCCTGTGCATTAGGCGCTGTCCACCCTCCTGGGCGTTGTAGTGGTGCCCATGTGTTTGGGCGAGGATTGCCACATGCTCTCCCACGGCTTGCTGGTCCTTATCTGTTCCTAGGGCAGCTCTTGGCCCAGTGATCCATCTGACCACACAAAAAACAGGCTAATGGAGGAGGTGGTCCCCCTAGTCCGCCAAACGGTCTCAAAAGTCTCCCCCTCGGAGCCCCCCCACCCACACTGTGGGTTTCTCTGTGAGAATGGTAACTGATGACTAGCAGGATCCGAATCCGGACCCAAATCCAGTCAATTCGGTTCCTCTGGGTTCACCATGTGAACCACCATTTGTTTTGTGGTCCGTTTACTATTTTTCTTTAACTCAGTCGCTTTTTGTCTTGCTTTGCCGAGTTGGAGTTTCAACAGCTGGGCCTGTAAATCCTTCACCTTACTGGATTCTTCATCTTTTGTGTCTTTGTGTTGCTGCATATGATGTACTAAGTGTCTTTCCCATTTGGTGTCCTCACACCCTGGTATATCAGGATTATTTTGCATCAGTGTCTTAATTTCCCCTGGCATTCCCTCCAGTACCGCCTTCCTGAACCACTCTTTGTTCGCTCCTTCTTTATAAGGATGAACACCTGTCTGTTGGAGCCAGGTGTCTTTTAACGTTATCCAGATAAACTCTAGGGGCCTCAGATGAGTCCCACATGAGTTTAGGAATGGCTGGAGCTACATTGCTAGGGAAAACTTCCCTCATAGGTGCACCCAAGGCAACTCCTCTGTGATGCAGGGGAGTATCGTCTGGGTCAGTCTCCATTTGGGCCAATTCTTGGACCTCTTTAAGGTCCCTTCTCGACATCTGTTGTGCTGCCACAGCCCTGAAATCACCCACTGCAACTAAATAGCCTTGTGTAAGGGGATCTAGCGGATGTAAAAATTTAGCTCCTCCTTCAGGTGGGGGAGGTAGCTGATCTGCCAATGTTTGAATGTCACCTAAACCAAAGGGTTTATATTGCAGGGGACCTCCTTTTATTCTAGCTAATAATGACATTTGTGTGGGCAACGTTTTGCTTCAGGTCCCACTGGACAGTTGATTTGCCTTTTACCCCTTTCCCTCTTGGGGTCCTTTCTTTTCTCCTTTTCCTTTTTCTTACCTTTCTTTCTCCGTCTCCGCTCCATCGGAGACTCTCCCTCTGTTAAGTGGGCTCCTCCAAACAGGAACTGGTCATCTTCCATCTCCTTTTCCTTGGACTCCCCCATTTCCTGTCCATTTTCGTTCCAGTCCCAGTTTTTTCGGTGCCTTATAAGGTGGTGGATGATCTACCCCATGGAGTTCCATCTGTCCTCCAGTTATGTTAATTACGGGATACATACCTGAATTTCCATCTCTCTCCTCCTTATTTTTAGGAGAGCTGTCAAAATCCTCTGCTGATGGTGCCGATGGTTCTGGAGTTCCATTCTCCATTTCTTTTGGATCTTTATTTTCAATTTCTCTCTCCATTCCTTTTTCCAGAGAGTGAGCCCCTCTTTCTCTTCTGGGCTGCATGTTGTTCTTGATCTCTCACAGTGACGGTTCAGCTCGTCACTTATCACCTCCTTCAATGGGGCGCCTCTCACTACCACTGACGCCTTCTGTTTTTGAGGGGTATACCTACCTGTTCCCTCACTCGTTTTTCAATCCTCTTTTTATCCTTTGTGGTCTCTTTCTGTTTTTTCATTACGTTACCAATTCCTGAATTTGCTCGTGGAGCGTTTTCACTCTCTCCATGTTATCCTGCTTTCCTTCTCGGTCCTTAATTTATTTCCCGTTACTCTAATATAAGTTTTATTTATTATTTTATTTATTTGTTTATTTTATTCTATTTTATTTTATTTATTTTTATTTTTATTTTTACTTTATTTTATTTTACTGCTTATTTTATATTCCTCTGTTTCTCTGAGTTCTCATCCAGCAGTGCTGGATGTGTCTGTGAATGAGTGTGTGTGTGTGTGTGTGTGTGTGTGTGTGTGTGTGTGTGTGTGTGTGTGTGTGTGTGTGAGTCCCCGTTGTGACTCCTCCTTCAGCACCTACCCTCAGAGACTTCCGCCTCTGGGGATCAGTTTGCTTTGTCTATTGAAGAGTTCACTTCCTGTTTTGAGCGGCCGACCGCACCCTGGTCCGCCCGTTCTCCTTTGTTCTTTGCACAGTTAAAAATTTTACTCTCGACGTCTTCTCCTACGTTTTCTCCTTTTTTCTTTTTTCTTTTTAACGCATCTGGCTCCCGAAACATCTTTCAGCAGGCCAAGATCGCCCTTTCGCTGCGATCTTGCTGTTGTTTCGATGCTCGTGCACCAGCATTCATACCACTGTCGCGCGCATTCACAATTTTCCCTCGAATGGTTTATTTTTATGATGCTTGAGGTCCTTTTATCAATTAAACCTCGGGCCTTCCACCCTTATTTTTAATATGTTTAGAAATTTTTTATTAACAATCATTCCGAAACGCGCAGTCATTTTGATATACTGAGAATAATTGTGAATAATTTTTTCCGGGCCTCTAACCCTTATATTTAGAAATTCTTATTACTCATCATTCTGAAACGCTCAGTCATTTTGATATACTAAGAATGAATCCTAATAATTTTTCTAGGCCTTTCACCCTTATATTAATATTCGGAGCCGCTTCAATCTCTCCAGGAATTAAACACCTAGTGCTAACCGATTTTCAAATCGCGTTAGACCGAAACACGTCTGGTCCGGCTGGCGAACACCACTCGCTAAGCAATATTCGAGGGAGCTCGAATCCCCTCGGGCTCTTTTGCCCAGTTTCCCACCGGTCCAACCGCGTGGCCCCGAAATCACGTCTGACATCGAGTGGCGATAACCAGTCGCTGAGCAAAACTATTTCTTCTTCTTATTTCACTTTTTCCTATACTAAAACCATTCGTTAAATAACCCAATATTTCTCGGGATTCTGCATTATTAATGTCCTTTTTAAATTTAGAAACACGGGAGTTAAACGTGATCTGACCACTATTTTTAAAATAGTCAATCGGCAGACATTCGGTAAAACAGGTTTCTGCCTTCCCTTTTCATATTTCGCGCGCGGGGTCAGATCAATTTTTTTCCCGGTTCGTCCGAATCAAACAGACATATCCAATTCTGTCATATCTCGCTCTTTCTCTCGGACGAGCACCCCAAATTTGTTGGGGAATTAATCTTACACCGTCTTTTCCCCTCCCGGGTTCGTAATGAAAGAGCAGAGATCGGACTTTCAGTTTCATTTTTAACAATTTATTAATCACCGCACATAATACATAAGGGCCAAAAATAATGCAGATTTTAACACAAGCATGCTTGGAGATTGCAGATTAATTTTCCCTTACCACATTCATGCTGTTGTCTCCCCCCAAGCGCCCTGCAATCTGACTGTCTGTGCGCGCCCCCGTTCTTTATGGTTCGGGGCCATAAAACCCATATAAGGACATATGTTTACCTCTCAGGCCAGCTCTGCTTCTCAGTTATGCGACCCCCACTCCTACTCTCCTGTCTACACCTCTCCAACTTCTTAAGATAAACACAGTGTGCTCCCCAATAAGCCTTACATTCCTTAAATCTGCAATAATTAATACCCTCACTTGATCTCCAGAGCTGAGAGGCACACAGGTCTCCACGAACTTCAAGAATCTATGACATATCCAACGGGGTCTGTTCCACTCGGTCACGCAGGCTCCCCTTTCCCCGATCTCATAGTGGAGAAAATTCGATCAGTGGTGTTTAGGGCCAGATCCATGTTGCTCTTAATCTTATTCTTATTCGGACGGTGTGTAAGAGACGCTCTCACAGCAAGCAGCAAGCAGGAGCAACAGCACTTCACTTTGTCAAAATGACATCCCTTCAGCTTTGAATGGAGACTCGTCTACTGAGCAAGGCGGGCGATGAGCAAAGATTACATTGGTGTGGCCAAAAAAAATAAAAACCTCCTTTAAAAGCGATTTGTCCTGGCAGATGACGACATGCACCATAGGTCAGGTTGTTTCTGCAGAAACTTATTAAATTACATAATATCTGAATATCATAGCAGACCTTCACATTGACAGTTTAGCTCTCACCACTGTGAATCTTACTAAAAATAGCAGATATATTCCTGTTTCTATATATATACACACACACACACACACATACATATACACACATATACATACACACATATACATACACATACATATACACTCACACACATATACACTCACTCACACACACACACACACACACACACACACACACACACACACACACACACACACACACACACACATATACACACACATATACATATACCTCATGCTGTCACAGCCTTCTTTACATGTTTACATGAATATAAAGTATATAAAAAGTACATATCCTGGATGGTAGCAGGAAGACAGAACCTCATCTGTACTCACATCACAGTGGTGATGAAGAAGGTGACACCAAATCTAAGTACCAACAAAATCTCAGAGAGTTGGTAACTGTTGCTGATGGTGTAACTAAAAGAAACTTAAAGAATAAACTGAAATTCTATCAAAAGGTGATCAGTCTTTGTTACTATAACATTAAATATGGGAAAAGTTTAGAAGTTAAAAGTTTAAAAGTTCTCTAAACACCTCTGCTGGTGGGAAGCACGGTGGTGTGCTGGTTAGAACTGATGCCTCACAGCTATAACAACATCTAGAAGGCCTGGGTTTGATTCCACCTTGGCCCGGGCCTCGCTGTGTGGCGTTTGCATGTTCTCCCCGTTACTGCGTGGGTTCCCTCCAGGTACTCTGGTTTCCTCCCACAGTCCCACATGCAGTTACTGGGATTAGTTACCTGTTTACTTGTGAAGACTCTGGGCTGCTGACACACAGATAAAGGAACTCCATCTTTATCTGGAAATCCATCAGGGAGCTCTGACCTCCTGACCCTTTAAAAACAAATGGATACTGTTAATGATGTATCAGGTAAGCAGATTAAACAAACTTTATGGACATAAAATTAGCATGCACTCTGACATGAACTCACTGGTGTGTCTGTGTGTCATCAGTCACAGCTCTGACTGAAGGATTTTCAGGAACTCCTTCACTTTTCCACACTCTCACAGAACATGAGTGTATCATACATTTTCTTCTTTATGTGGTTTTGTGCAGAGACCTTTAGCTTGTGGAGTATTTGACAGAGCATAAGCTGCATGTTGCACTCTCATTTTTTTCCATGTCACACTGCACTGTGAGTGTGTGTGCATTTTAGGAGACAAAGTAAAATGTTAGATCCCACAAACATGAAGCCTGCTGTGGTCAAACATTCACTATAAAGGAGGATATTCATTACATTTAGCAGTCATTTATAAAATGTATATACTAATACACACTTTATTTCACAATGAATTATTAATTCATGAAATGCTTTATTTCATGCTTGTGACTTTCTGGTCTTCCAAAGTAAATGTCATATTTCCTCACTTTGATTTAAAAAAAAAAAAAAAAAAAAAAAAAAAAAATCGGCAGAGCGTCACTCTGACGTTCTGGCAACACTACAAATGCTCAGTTATCTCAATTCCTTTCAGGTTAAAGCACCGCCTCCTATCAGGTATCTTTGAAGGAAGTTATCAAACAACAAGCTCTAGTTTCACTTTAGCTGAACAAAGTGCATTTAGGCCTGTAATTTTTTTTTTCTTCCCCCAAATCAACTGATTAAATCGATACTTTTACTGAAAAATGGCGAAAATTGAAGACGTTACAAAGTTTAGTAATGATACTAGCGGCTCTTCAGATTCAATACTGGAGTTTTGTAAGTGACACACCTGGACTTTTGAAGGTATGACGCACTTTAATATTTAGACGTGGGCCTACATACGGGCTGAGTTACTTTAAACAACTTAATTTTCTGACTTTAGGATACGGAGACGGATTCGTTCTGGAAGACAGAATCACACCAAGAGCAGGATTCATATTATTTGGATTTGGTAGGTTATTCGGTGTTATAACTTATACTAATAATAGTGGCTGTTATTAATCTCTGGCACCAGTGCTGATTACTCACATATACAAGTAAACCACGTTTAATGTGTAAGGTGAATAAATTATAAATGGTTGGTTTAGATGTACAATGGTTCTCTCGTTTCTTTTTTTAAAAAGGTGAGTCTTAAGACCCTTTCACACCGGATGCGTTGCTAAAAACGACACGAAATTCCGAATCTTTCCGATGCTAACTTGTCGTGTAATCTACATACACTCCGGATGCGTTGCCTTTTTGCGAATAAATCGTCCTCATAAAACGCATTATGAAAAAAATGCAGTCGACATCAAACGATGATGTAATGAGGCCCTGATGTTTCTAAACAAGAGAAGGAAGAAACAGAGTTTATGGGTTCATCCAACTCATAAGAAAGCAGCAGCAGGGAGAGTTTCATGGTTTGATCCCGGAGTTGAAGCTGCATCACGGCCGCTTTCACGCATATTTCAGGATGTCAGTGGGACAGTTTGAGCTCTTGTTGGCAGGGTTGGGATCACATGTGAGGAGGCAGAGAATAATATCAGAGAGCCGACCCGGAGCAGCGTGTAGCTGTGTGTGAGGTAAAATATTATGATTTTATTGTTCCTACATCACTGTATATTCAGTACATCGGTGCGCGTTTTGAGCTATAACCTCACATGCTGCTAAATGCAGCGCTCTGATTGGTCAGACCTGTTTGTTCGCTTGCGAAAGTCAGAAAAATCGAACTTGATCTGAAAAAATAAATGCCGCAAATTTGTCCTGTGAAATGACGCGGTTGGTGTGAACGGCTGCAATAAGAACAGGAGAGTCCGAAAAATATTTTTAACGCACGAAACATTCGCACGGAATCCGGTGTGTAAAGGCCTTATTAGTTTGTGACTTTTTAGGTTTCTTTTATGCTGACACACAGTGATGTTTCCTGATACTTCGCTTAGTAAAAGGAAAACTTAGTAAATGATATTTTAAATGGATATTTTATTTCACTTTTTTCTTTTACTTTCTCTTTCTTCTCTTTCTTTCGTTTTGAAGGTAGGTGTGTCTGTAGGTAATAAATTAGAATACTTGTAGCGTAAAATCAATCATCTTGATATGCTCTACTACTCAAACATCAATACTGAAAGACTGAAAGTTTATTAAAATCTGACTTTTATCCAGTGGCTGCAAAACAAGAACGGAAGGCTCTCTCCTGCTATATCCCGACGCTACACCTGACCAAGAAAATTAGGAGTCAATCCCAAAGTTAAAGTTTATGCAGATTTCGACAGGGTATTTTGGAAACCATTACAGAGAAAATATAAAAAAATGTGAAACTATTTCTGTGCTTGGGTAAAACGGGTGGAAGACGATTCTCGTTTATTATTATATAGTGCACAGAGTCTCAAGAGATCTGCTAATTTCTATGGCTACAGTTCCACTTAAAACCAAATATAGTTTCTAAAGCAAGATAAAGAGATAAAGCAACAGCGGCTGAAATAACGAGCGTTTATCACCCTGTAACGCACCTAATCATGGAGATTAACAGAATGTGATAATTAACTAGCACCGGTCGTCCTTCCAGCCTCGGAAAATGTAGAATAATATCAAAGAGAGAAGCAGGGGCCATAGTTTTCTAATATATGATTGTGCATAAGTCGCAGCCTGAGGTCCACACGTCCACGGGCATTATTTTAAAATAGGTATTTTTCCGAGTTCGTTTTGGAAAACATATGTCCACACGAAATGCAAAATACTATGCGAAAGTCCAGAGCTGGCCCGAGGCATAGGCGACTGTGGTGTCTGGCCAAAGAGCTCAAGACAAAACACAAATTTCATAAAATAAAGCTCTTTATTTGAACAACTCACTCTTAAAACAACCAATAAAACCCATAAAAGACAACCTGTGATTGAGTGCACTAACAACTGCAATGGTCTAGTTTCCTGTATTAACAGAAACACAAAAACATCAATCACAGAAGAATCCCCAAAATAATTACACAACAAAATAAAATGTACACAATACTAACCCAAGGTGCACTGTTTCGAGGCCTACCCACAAATCCACCCCTGAAAATAATCTTCAAATCTACAACAAACAAAAGAAGCAGTTTAATCAAAATTCAACAAAAAGAAACATGAAATAAATAAACAGGAAAAAGTAACCAAAAAGAAATACCATAAACAGTCACCAAAACACATGGTCCACATCCCTTCAGGCCTGCAAAGTCATCTGACCTTTTGTCACACCAAGCAGCCTGGGAACATGGCCAAACCAAATAAACATTACAATATCCCCAAAAGAATTAACACTTACAAAAACAGGATACACCTGACCTAACTTCACATGAGCAGTTGCCATAACAGGTAAATTTACCTCAGAAGTGCTTTCCCCAGAAACCTCAGGTGTGGCCTTCTGCTTGAGCTTAGACGGGCAGAGTGAAAACAACTTCCTACTTCCAATGGAAGTATTTATAGCCTCCCTCCCCGTTCTACTACGACTTTCACAACCCCAAGAAAGTCCCCGGGAAAACCCACATTGCCCACTAGTGGCCAAAAAAGGGAAAACATCCTTCACCCCATTTTGCCACCCAGCTACACTCTCCCCTGCTAAAAAGTCAACGTCCCCGGTGACTTAACTCACACTCTTAACTTCACTCATGGCTTCCCTAAAGAAACCAGTACCCATACTCATCAGCAACTGGGACAACACCTCAGGACTAATGGAGATGGCACTACAAGATGACCTAGGGAGGTGATAAGGATTAGAGTGAACTCCTGCAGTTAATCTCTGACTCCGACGGGGTGCTGGAATGGGTGTGGACTCCCCAACGCTGTCTGAAAAGCTGTCACTGGTCTGTAAAATGGCATCAGACATAGATGAAACAGTGGTAGCCCCCACCTCGTCCTGGAGCACGGTAACTACACGCTCAGATCCTAATTCCTTCTCGCTGCTGTGGTGCAAACTGGGATATGAAGTTTCTTCCACAACCACATACTCAGGGTCTGAATCGGGGTGTTCAACAGACAAAGTTGGACCGGAATCCAGCACTGGCAATGGGGAAAGACCACCCTTTGATCTCCTAGGCGTCGGAATAGGACACACACAGGGCCTTAGATGAGTCCGGTGGACCCTCTTAATGGGGCCACCCTCGACTGGCTCCACTGCATGTGTGCTATCTTGGGCCAGTGTCCAAGTAACGCGACTACTGATCTTGTCAAACCTCCTCTTTCATAATAGGTAGGCTTCCTTTGTCTGTCCCAAAAACTCCTAAATGACTGAATAGTGGGGTCTGCATTTTGGAGCTGGCAAAGCTCCTCTTTGGAATAGCCCGGCAGAGTAGGTATGTTACTCTGCATACTGAAATCAGCACTCGGCCCTGCGGCCGCAGCCCGGACCTGCCGAACCCGGCAACATTTAACACCTGCACTCACCAAATCTGGGTCCAAAACAGTTCCCCTCTGGATGGTGTTGCAGATCGATATACAGTCGTCCAGCTCCTGATCATCCCCACCCGGCAGAGGCTCCCCTGCTAACGACTGCCTAGAGAGGGCATCAGCTGCAGCATTGTTCCTGACTGGGCGGTACTGTACATCGAAATCAAATGCAGCCAACTGTGCAACCCACCGTTGTTCAATAGCCCCAACTTAGCTGTGTTCAGATGGCATAAAGGATTATTATCAGTCAACACTGTAAATTGAGAGCCTAACAAGTAACCTCTAAATTTTTCAGACACAGCCCACTTTAATGCCAAGAGCTCCAACTTCATGCTGCTGTAATTCCGATCGATTTCGGCACTGGCCAATTCTGTACGGCAGCTACTTTATCAGGGTCCGCACTTATCCCCTCAGATGAAACCTGGTGCCCTTGAAACCGAACAGTGGACTGGAGAAACTGACACTTGTCCACTTTCACCTTTAAACTGGTCTCTCTGAGCCTCTGCAAAACTTTCTGAAGCCGGCTCAAATGTTCTTTAAAGGTGTGCGAATACACCAAGATGTCATCCAAATACACCAGCATGATCTGAAACACCAGATCACTCATCGTAGCCTGCATGAGCCTCTGAAACGTTGCGGGCCCATTACAAACACCAAACGGCAACCTGGTATACTCAAACAACCCAAAAGGGGTCGTAAAAGCTGTCTTGTGCTGGTCTTTTTCATGCACCGCTACCTGATGGTAACCACTGGCCAAATCAATAGTAGAAAAAAATGCAGCACCATGCAGAGCATCAAAACACTCATCTATCCGAGGCAGAGGAAACGCATCATGCCTTGTCTTGGTGTTCAACTTCCTATAGTCCACACATAACCTCAAACTACCATCAGCTTTCCGTACGAGCACAGTAAGTGATGCATAAGCACTCGTACTTTCCTTGATGATTCCTTTCTTCAGCAGGTGAGCTATGTGTTCCCTAACCTCCTGATACTGTGTAGGGGGTATGCGTCTATATGGTTGCGTTACCGGGACATCATCAACAAGGTTTATTTCATGCTTGATCTTATCAGTATAACCCAGATCCTTATCTTGAAATGCAAAAACAACAGGAAACTGAGACAGAAGAGAAATGAATTTAGACCGCTCCTCAGGGGAAACTTCCAGATTTAACTGCTCCAACCATGAACGCATTTTAGCATCCGACCCGCTAGCTTCAGTGCCCACCAACGACACCTCCTCATGACAAGCAGAAATGCGATTAAAACACACTTCAGGTGTGTCTTCCACACATTCGACTGCACTCAAAACTCCGAGTCGCATCCTTGGCTGCAACCATAAGTCTTCTTGGGAGAAATTCACTACCTGGACTGGAAACACCGACTTCCCAGCTTCAACTAAGGTGGGAATTACACATAAACCAGCAGGTAATGGTGTATTAGAGGGCTCCAAAAGAAACAAACCTTGATCACCTCGGCCCAGCTTTAAACCTTTAGCATATACAGTGGCAACAGAGGCTGCTGGAACATGCACGATGGTTCTCCCAGCCACCCTGGCTACGGACGTCCCTTCCACTATGTCACACACTTGCACTCTCTGAAAAGCCTCTCTCCAAACCACATCAAATTCAGTCACATGATTGGCATCAAAACCAGCAATTGCAAGTTCCCTGCATCTTTTTATTACATTCATACCAAGAAGAACAGGGCAAGATTTATCTGGTTCAGACACACTCAAAACTTGTTCCTGCATTAAAAATGTAGTCCTGAACCACCAAAAACCCACACTCAGGTATAGTAAACCCCAGAGCCTTCACATCCAGCTCTATATACCCAATATAAGGAATTGGCAAGGAGTTGGCTGCTGTCAATTTTAACCACGTAGCTGTTGAAGTCATATTAAGATTCTTCCTTTCTAAGTGTTTCTTAAAGAACGACTCAGAGATAGTACTAACCTGGCTTCCGGTGTCTAGCAAAGTTTTGGCTCTAACTCCCCCCACTTCTACCTCGACCTCGGGGCACTTACCAACTGCTTTTTCAAAAAATCTCTCACGTGTCAGGGTTTTTGAGCCTCTGTCTACCCCTCCAGTTGCTTGGCTCTCAACAACTGAGGGAGTCAGTTTCCCTGGTTGAATGATTCCCTAGGTGTACTTTGGGTAAGAGACTGAACTCTTGATGTATGCTGTTGACACTCCCTAGCAATGTGCCCAATCCCTTTACATCAAAAACATATGGGACGCCCATCCTCAGTGAACCGTGGTCTTCGTCTAGGACGTGTAACCCCAGATGGCTTTTCCTTGACCATCAAACTGTCTTTTACAACATTAGTTAACTCAATGATAGCTTTACCTTGCTCAGAGACAACTCTCAATATGTCATCAAGTCTAGAAGACGGGCCGTGAACTGGACCTACTGACACACTATCACAAGTGACGTTTCTCCTATTGACAGTGTTTGTGTTAGGGGATAGATCTTGACACCAGGCAATTGCCTCCTGTCGCACCTCAAACAATGTGCAATGTTCCCTTTCCCGAACCATCTTACGAAGCTCCCTTCGCAAAGCTGGCTCTCTAATCCCCTCTACAAACTGATCTCTAATTGCCCACATTGCCCACTAGTGGCCAAAAAAGGGAAAACATCCTCCACCCCATTTTGCCACCCGGCTACACGACATATGCGGCTGCATAGGGCCCCCTGACCACCAGGGGCCCCCAAGCTCACCCACATTTGTGATGAAACTGTTCTTTTTTTTTTTTTTTAACATGCCAGTGTCCTAAAAGAAAGAAGAAACTATTCCACCTCTTCATATTTGTACAGTTGTAACAACACTAATTTAATGAGTTGCTGACTGCATGTGTCAGCGTGAATTCAAGTAGTTTGGGCAAGCAGGTACATCGGCAGTGCTCCAGGTGACCTGATGGTCCTTCAGTTTCGGTCATTTTTGGATGAAGCTACGAAACAGAAATGTGGCATAAAGGAGCTGTCCCTGTGAGGCAGAGAGGAGGGAAAGGAGAAGATTAGAGGAAGAAAAAGACAAAGGTATGTTTCCAAAAGCAATCACAAGTTTAGTTTATAACCAGCTCCAAACGTACTTAGCTATCGCTAGCTGGTTAGGTGTGGTATTTATCACGTCGTTGTGTCTCTGTCAAAAACAAGCTGTCAGCTTGCGCCAGCGTCCTCAGTTTGTGCTTGGATCTTATTGTCCTTGTCCTGGCTTTATGACCCAGCGTTTTTAATTTTAGGACTTTCATTTTTTTAATCTTAAGGTTTGATTCCTAGTGTCTTGCGTTTTTGCAGTTATGAATTTTTGTCTTATTCTGGTAATTCTCGGTTGGTGTCATTGTTTATATTTTCAGGCTTCTTAGTTTAGTTTTCTGAGATCTGTTCTTGGCTGTGGTTCACTTTCTATTTAATCCTGTTTCAGTTCTCAGGCTTCCTGTGTTCTCAGCTCTGTTTGGTGTTTCATTGTTTCTGGTTTGTTCTCCTGTTTAGTGGATTTAGTCCTGGTCTCGGTTTCACGTGTTGTAGTTTGAGTCCTCCTCTTTTGTCTGTGATCTTGTTGCTGTAGTGTAGGTGTTGTCGTCCCTCAGTGTGTCTGCTTCCCTGTGTTGTGTCAAGTCAGCATTTGTTTCCATGTCTACTTCCTGTTTTACTTTGGCAGTCCTTCGTATCATATTCTGTCTTGTTCCGCTGCGCTCCCTGGTGTGTCCTCTCTCCACGGTCATCTTGTGTCATGTTGGGCAGTGTGACGGGCAGAGATGAACCCAGATGCAGGACCCCGGATACTGACATAACTTAAAAGGTGTTTATTGGGATGGATAAGAAACAAAATCCTTCTGGGAGTCAGACAAAGAGCTGAACACAAAAAGGAAGCAAGGTAGACAGGAACACACAGGCACAGCAACATCAACAACACGACAACAAGCAGAGAAAACACAGGACTTAAATACATCACGGGATTACGAGGGAAAGTGGAAACAGCAGGTAACACAGCTGAACACAATGACACTGAGGAGACAAGGGGAAGCAAAACCAAATACACTAGAAACAAGAAACAAAAGAAACAAGACATACCAAAATAAAACAGGAAGTGGGACAAGGGCACAGAGACGAAGACTTGACACGAAACATAACTAGAAATAAACCATAGACCAAAAACAAAAGAACAAAAAACACTGGGCAACCGGCCCAGGACCATGACACCTTGTGTGTGTATCTTCTGTGTCCTCCTGTTCTTTGTCACATCTTCTCACTCAGGTAGTGTGTTTCCTGGTTCAGAGTTTCCCTGAGTATTCCTAGTTGTTGATGTATTAGCTCCAGGTGAGCTTTCTAGTTTCCTTGTACCTGATGTGCATCCAGAAACAAAGTTGTGTATTTCTGAGTTCATGCTTTGCCTCCTGAGTTCTGTGTTTGAGTCCTTATTCTGCCAGCTACACTGCAGAATCACGACTCTTAAATGTCAGAGTTGTTCAGTATTTACATGGTTCAGTGGACGGGACAAGCTAGCTGGGCATACCTTGGTTTTATTCATGCATGTTCAGATATAACTGCATTTGTGAGCTGTGGCGGTTTAATCTGACTGGTTCAATCATTGTTCCTGTGGTGACAGCATTTTGTTGTTTTCACACTGTGGTCAGGTTGCATGGATAGACTAGTGGACCTCACTTTTATGCCTCATTTCTGCTCTTGGGGTACTGCCACCATACCATTTTGTGGTATAGCAGTGTAATAATATTTACAGTCCTGGTCCCAATTGCTGACCACTTGTGTTTGATATTATTCTATTGATGCTCGGCAATTCTGTATGCTGCATAAGTATTTATTAGGGGTGGGACTTTAACGCGTTAATTTCGATTAATTAATTACGGGGAAATTAACAAATTAAAAATTTTAACGCATTTTAATCGCACTTTGCACCGTGGAACGTTTCTGAGTGCACGAGTTCCCGGCATACAGATTATATCGACACACAATGTCCAAATTCAGGGGCCGCATCCTGCGAAGGACCCGGCCCACGTCCTTAGCAACCCACAGCAGATTTTTCATTGATCATCTCCTCAAAGATTTTGTTTTACACTGGGAAAATGTTGTCTTTGGTTTTCATAAGTATGCCAAGAAAGAATGTAAATGCTATTCTTTAATAAACTTGATTTTGTTTCTAGCTAAATTCTTTATTCATAAAAGTAAATTTAGTAACCCTTGTTTTGTAGTATTCAGAAAGGATATGGAGTATTATTTTAAATTGCTTGCTGATTCAACAAACAAGAAGGCTGTCAAAACTTTAAATATGTGTTCCACTTATAACCTTTTTTTTTTTAATGTAGATAACCCCTGGCTCACCTGGCTCATTTGTATGTTGTTATGTTCTTGTATACTGTTTATTGTATATTTACTTTTGTGAAACTTAATAAAAAAAAATTTTTTTTAAAAAGTCCTTCACAGCCCATGTAGACCGCAAAGGCCGGAAGTGAGCGGCTAGCCTTCATATCAGCGTCACCTGCCCTCACCTCTGCGTAGCTCATGTCGCCTAGCAACCATGAGTGCGAAGCACAGCTGTGTAAAAGCAGCTGGTTAAACGGAGAACGAACTTTTTCTCCTTTTTGTGGTTTAATTTTAAGTCTTTAATTCAAAATAAGCTGTTAAAACAAGCATGACACATTTCAACATCAAGGAATACAGCTGAGAGAATGATTAATTTCCAACTATATTAAGTGAGACATTAATGTTGAATAAAACTATCCAGTTATGATGCTTAACTTTAATTTCAGGAGTTTGCTTATCACAGGAGCACTTCCACCCTTGTTGGTCTGTGTAGCAGACTGGTGGGAAAATAAACAAAATTTTGAAGTTTAAGCTTAGGTATATTGATTCATTCATCAACCAAACTTAAATTATACATTTTTTATGTCAAATATTGAAATGTGATTAAAATGCGATTAATTTCGATTAATTAATTACAAAGCTTGTAATTAATTCGATTAATGTTTTTAATCAAGTCCCACCCCTAGTATTTATATAATTACAAATTGCTTATATAGTAGTCTGTAATTAGGTGCATTTTCACTGTTATGCAAAAATCTCCATCTTTTGGATGAAAACAGCATGTCCAACATGTCCAAAAGTAGGTCAAACACC
Source organism: Amphilophus citrinellus (assembly GCA_013435755.1). Lineage (NCBI taxonomy): Eukaryota > Metazoa > Chordata > Actinopteri > Cichliformes > Cichlidae > Amphilophus > Amphilophus citrinellus. The sequence goes on along the minus strand of JACBYM010000032.1, from coordinate 319,238 downwards.
CTAAATCACATATTTCCTAAAAAGCCTATTGCATGTAGATTTGATATGGCATGATTGATACTTGTCCCACCCTCCTCAATGTCATGGACATAGTTTTACAATATTTATTATATTGAAATACATTGTTTTTCAATGGGCTGAGACTAATATTAATATTCAATATGGGCTGAGACTAATATTAATATTCAACTTCAACCTTGCAGTATTAATAACGGTTAGGCTCAGGGGACAATGATGTGGTATGAGGGGGGCCCCCCCCAAATCAAATTTTGCTTAGGGCCCCTTCAAGGCTTGAGCCAGCTCTGCCAAGGGCTTTAAAGAGCATGCCAGAGCAACCGGTGGCAATATAACCCAATCAAAAGTCTGCAAACAGTAAGAACTGTGTGACGTCAAAAAGGAGCAACCTTGACCTTGCAAGGCAGAGGGTATGCTCCGGTGCTGGAGCTTATCTCAGCTAATTTTATTTATATAGCACCAAACTGCAACAACAAACAGTTGCCTCAACGCACTTTGTACTGTAAGGTAAAGACCCTACAATAATACAGAGAAAACCCTCAGGTAAGTTTTTTACTTAACAAAAACTCTTTTTGTTTCCGTTTAAATAATTAATGAGTAAAATGGAATCTATTGATGGAATAGCACCTCACTTTATTCATTTTTTAATGGAGAATTTCATTATTTCTGCCATTACTGGATAAAAATGAGTAATGAGATTTACAAAAATATGACTTTAATGTTTCCAGTTTAACCATTTCTAATCTGATCTAAGATCAGCTTCACTGATAGATCACAACCACAACAGTGAGGCTTCACTGAGTTACTGTTAAAGGTCAGAGGTCACTCATAGTTCCATGTTATCAGAAATGTTTCAGCTTTATAGGTTTTAAATATTTCAGTGCAGATTTGGGAGGATGAGACATTTTAATTAAAGAATGCAGATCGTGTCAGGAAAATGAATCCATTATGAACAGATCCAGACTGGATGAGCTGGAAAATGACTGGAGCCTGAACTGGATCTGGGCCTTATCCAGTATGAATCCGTGATCCTGATCCATTTGGATCCTCCTGCTGTGAAGGTGGCCTTGGACACAGTTTGTGGAGTCGTTATAGAGCCGATGATCACAGATTTAGATGATTTTCAGTAGAAAATATGTGGAGATTCATACTCTGAATTTCAAACACAGAGGGCCTGTTCCAGGAAGCAGGTTTAGCTACAACTCTGGGTTTGTCAACCCTAAAATGAGGAAACTCAGGTTTCCAGTTCCAGAACGCAACTCTGAGTCAGTTACCATAGTAACAGACTCTGTGACCCTAACCTTTGCTTGGGGGGGGGGGGGGGGGTAGCATTAGTGCCAGAGATGCCAGCAGGATCAACAAACTGATTCACAAGGCTGGAACCATCATAGGTCAGAATTTGGAAATGTTTGAGTCACTGAGGGACAGGAGGTCACTAAACAAACTGCTCTCTATTATGGACAACCACACTGCTGAGGCAGCAGAGCTCCTTCTCTCTCAGACTGATTCAACCATAAAGAATGCTTCAGGAAATCATTTGGACCATTCTCCATAAAACTTTATAATAACTCTTCTTTCTGTGGCAGGAGAACACACCTGTCAGGACAAAAGATCCAACACACAAATTTCTGTATTATATCTTCTTGCAGCTGCCTTTCAGATTCTTTGTGTACATATTATTTATTAATGCAGTTTGCACAATGTCAATCTTACTATTACTCTTCTTTACTTACATTTTTATATTTTATTTCTGTTGTTTGTGTCACCGGTGTACATTAGGGTTTAATTTTTTTCCCAAAAATGACATGAATCAAATCCCGGGAAAAAGTTGTTTTTTTTTTTTTTTAAATTAGGCCTTCTGTAGCCTGTGTCGGGCTTAACCTATTTTGATATTGTAGAGGTAGCTTTCCAGCTATGTCCTGTTATGCCCAGTAGGGGGCAACGTTGGCTTGATTAATGCAATAAAACCTACATCTCGGCATTCGAGTGCTCGAGCTATGCGGTGTTGTATCGTTCCTCAACACTCCCTTAACAAATATAATTCGAATATTCCTGCATTGTACATGGAATTATACCAAGATATTTTACAACTGCTGGTGCAAAACAGTACGGTTCATCTCCACACAGCATTGATAAAGGCTCAGCGACTTGCGCTGTCCACAATGCACACCGTTCCACCAGTGGAACGCTGAAATAGTCATTGAAAAGTTAACTACCGTACTGCACTATAATATGACATAACACAGGGCCTTGAGTAATGCACTACGACTTGGTCTTTACCATTCTGGCAACAGCAAATTTATAACGCCGTGTCTGAGGGTTAAAGTAGGTTCGTTGTGAATCGTCTTTTGAAAAACTGGCCGCCATCCTTATAGCCTAAAAAATATACATTTTACTCAACTCCATTTTAAAAGCGAAATATGTTAAAGTATCTATTTCATGATACTTTCTTCACACATTAGGCCGCATCCTAATTCATGATTGTTAGTAAGCGTCTGCAAACGAGGAAAAGAAACACTCGAAGTTAAACAGATATTTCTTTATTGTTCAGGGCAGGCATATTTTATAGGCTATATAATGCAATATAACAATATATAATAATACAAAATACCTTAGGCTAAACACATTGCCTACGATTTCAACAAATTAAAGAGGAAAACAGTACAACTGTGTAATACCTCTATTAAAACGCTTGAGATGAAGGCTGAAGCCTTAAATGGAGGCTGAACGTGCCTGAAATGAAGAGTAATGCTTTTGCATTAAACGAACCCTTCTCTCAATATTTCCTTAAATTTAACATTCTGAAGCTTTCTTTTCTTTCTTTACTTTCGCACGACTTTTTTCCCGGTTTCCCGTCTTAACGTTTCCCGGGAAACGGGAAATGGTTCTGATCGCATTTCCCGGGAATCCCGGATCCCGGGATTAAACCCTAGTGTACATGTATAATTTTGCACTTAGTGCCTGTAGCACTTCCACTTTTACTTTTATTTATTGATTGTAGATTGATTTTTTTCTTGCTGCTGTAACACAACAATTTCCCTTGTGAGACCCTCCCAAAAAAAAAAAAAAAAAAAAAGAGGAAGTCAGGTGAGAACATTTTTTTACATCGGGTTGATCTTATATGAAATGGCCCCATACAAAAGCTAAACACATAAAGTCTGATATATGACAACTACATGTAACTTAGCAAAGTCACTGACAAATTAAATTTGGATTAATTCATACAAAGGCTCAGGACAGTGGGATAAAAATGCAGCTCATAAAAAAACTTTCATGCTTTCAAAACAAGCAGAAGAAACAAGCAGAAGCGGAAGAATATTGTCATCATTCATATTGTCATTATAACTTTATTGGGCTACACAGTTCAAGACTTAAGGTGTGAATCCCCAGCCTTTACCACGTCATCTTTCTGAATTTCAGTTGTAATTTTCTGTCATGATCCTGGGTCCATTGACCCAGTGTTTTTGTTTATGCTTAGTTTTTTAGTGTTTACCTTTTCTGTGCTTCTTTTGTTGTTATTGGTCATGTTTTGATTTCATCCTTCCCTGTGTTTTCCCGGTGTGTAGTGTCTAGTCCTTTGTTTTTCTATCTTCTTTCCTGTTTTATTTTGACAATCTTCTGTCCCCCGTGTGTGGTGTTCTGTGTTGCTTCCTTTTTGTCAGTGGTATTATGTTCACCTGTGTTCCCAGCTGTGTCCACTCCCCTCATCAGCCCTCATGTATTTAAGCCCTTCTGCTTGCTGTTGTGTCCTTGTCATCAGTTTCCTGCTGTGTGCTTCCTGTTCTGGATTTATGTTTATGCTTTTGTTCATGTCAAGTTAGTCAATTCTAGTCAAAGGAAGTTTGGATAAGTTAGTTGATGTTTGTGTTGCTGACTCCTGACCAGCCCTTCCTTTGTTCAAATTCAATTAATAAAGCTTAAATTTAAATTTAAGCTTTTTGCCTTGTGTGTCCTGCATTGGGGTCCTCCACCTTGCCTGCCACAGCGTTTCATGACATTTTCAGTATCTAAAAATTCTTACTAGTTCCAAATAGTGCTTTGAATGTAGGTACAGTCAAACCAAGACAGTATAATATATTCCCTGTTCTATGGTATTCACTGGTAGTATTTTAAAGTACTGAAATCTACACCATAAATTTAGAATAACAGTAAATGTAGGGAAAAGAAAACAATGAGACAGGCTGCAATATGAATTTCTTTTAATATATAGCTGTTTAGGCCATAGGATGTTCTCATAATAAGGCAGTTGTAATATAGACTGTGTCTTGAAAGCTTATCAAGCTTTCTCAATTTACCTTGAATGTCAGTTAACAGAAGTCGAGGAACAGTCTGTCCAGTTGGAAGCAAACCTTCTGGAACTAATGGAAGAAATTTCAAGATCTGAAAGCCGGTCACAACAGCGGTGGTTGGAAGAAGCTATGATCCTGCAGAGTAACTTGAAGATACTGCAAAAACAGGTGGGGACTGCCATTGGAATCCTGACTAAAAGGCCAAAGGAGAGCTGCTCAAAAGAGGAATGGTTGACAAGAATCACCAAGTTCGACAACGAGGTAATTCTAATACATTTTCTTGTATTATTATTATTACCTCCGCCAAGGAGGTTATGTTTTCGGTCGCGTTTCTTTGTTTGTTGTCAGCAGGATTACTCCAAAAGTTATGAACGGATTTCGATGAAATTTTGTGGAGTGGTTGGAAATGACAAGAGGAAGAAGTGATTAATCTGGATTAATCTGATCTGGATCCAGGAATTTTTTTAAGGATTCTTCACTATTGTGGGATAGGGGGTTATTGTTGTCTGGGAAAGATGAAAGATTATTTCACAGTATTTAGATATATGTATTACAGCGTCAGTGACCCTATGGCCTTGGCGGAGGTTTGCGCTCTCTGAGTGCTTCTAGTTATTTTCAACTTGATTAAATTTTATTGGTTGTTACTGCTCTCATTTTTTAAATGACTTATATTGTCTTATTTTGTTTTTGTTATAATTTTAAGGCACGTCAAAATTTAACTTGCTTATCTTTCTCTTCTAGTTATTCAATTGTTTATAAAATATTTTTAAATGAGTGGATCAAGAAGTAATGTGGACAAAAAATGAGAAGTAATCTGTTGTAATAGTAAAGATGATTTTGCTAAATATCTTGGAAGTTTGCATAAGTGTCAATGAATTAAGGGTTAGAGGTCAATTAAAAAAAATAACTAAATACAACTAAAATTTTAGGTGATCTGTCCAGGGTGTACCCTACCTCTTGTCCTATGACAGCTGGAATAGGCTTCAACAACCTCAAAGTGGATAAAGATGGATGATTTATAAAAAAAAATTTTTTTTACTGTAACCAACTTTATTTCTATCATTTATTTTTATTATGTTATTATTTTATTTTTGTTTATTTTTTTAAATACACTGCCTGGCCAAAAAAAATTTCGCCACCTGGATTTAACTAAGCAAACAGGTACGAGCCTCCTATTGGATAATTACTGCATGGGCGATTATCTTTCAGCTGGCAACAAGTTATTTAACCCCAGCTGGTGCAATGAGTTGCTTCTCATTTCTTAAACAACCATGTCGAAAGACATCGCGTGGTCGTGGAAAAGATGTCAGTCTGTTTGAGAAGGGTATGCAGAAACTACTAAAATTGGGTTAAGAACTGTCCAATGCATTATTAAAAACTGGAAGGATAGTGGGGACCCATCTCCCATTGGAAGAAATGTGGCCGGAAAAAATCCTGAATGATCGTGATCGGCAATCACTTAAATGTTTGGTGAAATCAAATGGAAGAAAAACAACAGTAGCACTCAGGGCTGTGTTTAATAGTGAAAGTAAGAACATTTCCACACGCACAATGCGAAGGGAACTTAAGGGATTGGGACTGAACAGCTGTGTAGCCTTAAGAAAACCACTAATCATTGAGGCTAACCGGAAAAAAGGCTTTAATTTGCAAGGGAGCATAAAGATTGGACTCTGGAGCAATGGAAGAAGGTCATGTGGTCTGAGTCCAGATTCACCTGTTCCAGAGTGATGGGCACATCAGGGTAAGAAGAGAGGCAGGTGAAGTGATGCACCCATCATGCCCAGTGCCTACTGTACAAGCCTGTGGGGGCAGTGCTGTGACCTGGGGTTGCTGCAGTTGGTCAGGTCTAGGTTCAGCAACATTATGTGCTCAAAGAATGAGGTCAGCTGAATACCTGAATATACTGAATGACCAGGTTATTCCAGCAATGGATTTTTTCTTCCCTGATGGCACGGGCAATCAAAGCTAAAGGCGGTCCAATGAAATATTAGTGTGTGATCTTTTTTTTTGGTGGCGACTGGTTTTTTTGGTGCAGTGTATATTAAAAAACATGACTAAGGACAGGCCTCTATTTCCCCGCAATTGTTTTCCTTCTGTTAATGATTTTGCCCTTCTTTTCCTTTCTTTTTCTTTTTTTTTTCTTAAGCCTGTCAAGTCTGGCAAATCTTGCAAGCAGAACTGTGATCTGAATGCATTGTTGTGCCAAACATATTTGGTCTTTCGAGATGAGCTCCATAGGTTCTCTATAGGCTCTTCTTGTAAATGTTTGTCCCTTTACTTTATTTATTTATTTGACCTATATTTCACATACATGTATCTGTGCCAGAGTTGACAGGCTGACAAAAAAGAAAAGAGAAAAGAAAGAGGGGGAAAAAAGGAGAATGGGGAGAAAATAGAAAAAAAAGGGGACTGAGCACAAGTAAATTAACCAAAAAAGTTCATCAGCTGCTGTACCTGTAAGAGAAGGGAAAAAACATACAAAATACAAACAGTACTTGGAAAAATAAATTTGTGTGGGGAAAAACAAAACAAATTAAAACCGCAAGCGGTGATATCGGGCCCTCGCACTCCGCGCGCGTTGACCTGTGGCGCTCGTCGACCCGTGCCCCACTCGGAGGTTTTGTGATCGTGATGGTGTACAGAAGGTCTCTAGAAAGTTGAATTCTTTTATAGGAAAAGAGATATTTTGCTCTCGGCACAGACGCAATGGAATATTTGGGGGTGTGGTCACGGCTTCAGCATGCAAAATAGGGCATGGGTCTGAGTGACTTTTTTGATCAGGATGATGTCAAGAATGTTGAAACAAATTTTCATACATTTCCGAGAAACTAAGTTTGTGGATGCTATACAAAATTTCATTTGCTTCTGTAGGGGGCGCTCTTGCAACTATAGCCTTGAATCCATAGTTATGGGTTCAGACTGGCTGTGTACATGAGTGATTACATTTTCAGGCAGATTGGGCAAAGCATGTACGAACACGTGCCCAAACAATTTTGGTCGTGATTGAGAAAAATGAAGGCCAACTTCAATGGCCTGGTGTGACAAGGCCGTTTAATATTTCCTAAAGATTTCCACAATATTTGATGGGCTACTTGTCTAGATGATCTGGAGCCAATTTGGTCTGACTGGGTGAAATGCCCTAGGAGGAGTTCGTTCAAATAGCAGGCGTGGAAATGGCAAAAATTGACACCTTCAACTGAAGATGCCGGACTTCCTGTAGGGTTGGGAGTATGGGTCCAAGAGACTTTTTTGTACGTCTTAGGATGTTACGTGAGCGTGCACAATTTCAGAGCTGTAGATAAAATGTAGCTCTGGGGCTAGCTAAAAAACATGCTATTTTATGATATTTCCAGGTGCCACTAGGTGGCGCGCTAATGTTTATGGACTTTATGCATATCAATGTGTTCGGGGCAGGAGGCTCATTAAACTGATGAGGGTTTTGTAAGCAATACTGAAAGATATTTTCATGCATTTCAGAGGAAAACTCATTCTTTGAACGGTCATACAAATTTTCATTTGCTTCTGTAGGGGGCGCTATTGCACCTACAGTCTTGAATCTGTAGTTATGGATTCAGCGTCATTGTGTACATGAGTGATTCAAATTGCAGGCTGATTGGACAAAGCATGTGCGAATGAGGGCACAAGCACTTTTGGTGGCAAGAGAGAAAAACAAAGGCCAAATTCAATGGCCTGGTGTGACAAGGCCGTTTAATATTTCCTAAAGATTTCCACAATATTTGATGGGCTACTTGTCTAGATGATCTGGAGCCAATTTGGTCTCAGTGGGTCAAATGCCCTAGGAGGAGTTCGTTCAAATAGCAGGCGTGGAAATGGCAAAATTTGACACATTCAATTGAAGATGCCGGACTTCCTGTAGGGTTTGGAGTATGGCTCCAAGAGACTTTTCTGTCCGTCTTAGGATGTTACATGAGTCTGCAAAATTTCAGAACTGTAGAGAAAATGTAGCTCCGGGGCTATCCAAAAAACATGCTATTTTATGATATTTCAAGCAGCCACTAGGTGGCGCTCTAACTTTCATGGACTTTATACATATCAATGTGTTCAGGGCAGGAGGCTTATCAAACCATTGAAGTTTAAGGCAGATTGGGCAATGTGGCGTTGAGTTACAGCCATTTTTGTCATGATGGTGAAACATCGAACTTTGCCCTCCCGCCAGGGTCACGCCCTTTGGCAAAAACTCACAGTTTTTAAAACAGTGTAAGCCCAACTCCTTAAGGCTTTCCAGGGGAAATTTGAGATGGTTCTGCTAAACCACCTTGGAGCTGGACCTCAAAGTGTAAAACATGACATTTCCAGCTCCCACTAGGTGGCGCTGCGATTGTCATAAAATATTGCCATATGTATGTGTTCAGGGCCGGATGCTGATCCTACTGAGAAAGTTTGATCCAGATTGGATTATGTAGGTATGAATGAGAGCCAATCAAAATTTCATGGCGAAAGGTCAAATTTCAGGGGGGCATAAGGGCCACGCCCCCTTGCCAAAAACTCACCATTTTTTAAATGTAGATTCCCCTTGGTGTGTAGATGAAACACACCAAATCTGAAGTTGATAACTTCTAAACCCTTTGAGTTATTAGAGAAAGTCTGAAGGGTGCAAATCGCCAAATTTGCATGTTTGAGTCAAAATGGCCGACTTCCTGTTGGGTTTAGAGCATGGCTCCAAGAGGATTTTTTGTGTGTCTCGATAGGATACATATGTGTAGCAAGTTTCATAAATGTACGTGAAACACAGCGGTGGGGCTCGACTTTAGGGGGCGCTACTGAGGCATTTTGGCGGGCCCTTGCCCGAGGCCATTAAAATACTTAAATTTTCACCAGGTGTGATGCATGTGCAAAGTTTCATGAGTTTTTGAATATGATAAAGCCCCCAAAAAGCCAATTCATTTGCCTGAATAATAATAAAAAAAATAATTAAAGCTGCAAGCAGCGATAATAGGCCCTCGCCGGCCGCCGCCCAGGTGCTGGTGCCGAATTGAACCCAGCTTTTCCGGCCGTGCCAGTTTTAGCCGTTTTTTTGGCTGCTACATGTGAAATTTTGAAATGGATGAATTGGCTAACTCAAGTAAAAAGATGCCGTTTTCCGGACTTGGCCATGGCAACGCCTTACATATTACATCATTTTCACCCGGAGGTTTTTTATTCAGGACGATGTGAAGAATGTGTGTACCAAATTTCATGCATTTCTATGCAATTCTGAGAAAGATATGGTCATTTTTCAATCGCAGAAATTTCAAGTTTTTTCTCATAGGGATAAAATGGGATAGTTTTTGGATCGTCATGGCAACAGCGTCCAAAATATGATATAGGTGTGATTGACTTTTTTGATCAGGCTGACATCGTGAATCGGTGAGCCAAATTTCATGTATTTTGGGCAAACTAAGCTGAAATTGTAGTATTGTAGAAATTTCACTTTTTCCCATAGGGATAAAATGGGGCATTTCTGGCTTCGCCATGGCAACGTGGTAGAAAATAGACTATGGGTGTGATTGGCTTTTTTGATCAGGATGATGTCAAGAATGTTGACACAAATTTTCATGCATTTCAGTGAAACTAAAATTCTGGACCTCCATACAAATTTTTGTTTGCTTCTGTAGGGGGCGCTATTGCAGCTAGAAACTTGATTCCCTAATTGTGTGTTCAGGCCGGTTCAGTTAAAAAGTTATTAAATTTTTAGGCTGATCGGCCAGAGATTGTGCAAACGAATGCACAAACAAAATTGCGGCGAGACAGAAAAACGAAGGCCAAATTTATGGCGTTGTCATGGCAACACCGTTAAATATTCTATAAAACCTCGCAGAACTTTTGATGCCCCACTTGTGTAGATGATCCTGAGCGATTTTGGTGGCAGTCGGTTAAACGCCCTAGGACAAGTTAATTAAAGTACGAGGTGTGCAAAAATGCTGAATCGGCAAAGGTCAAAGTTCAGTCCAAGATGGGCGACTTCCTGTTTGTCAGGCGGCAACTCCATAATGTAATTTTTTGTCGGTCTTCATATGGTCTTTTTCTGACGCGAATTTGGTGGTTCTGCGCACAACTTTTTTTTTGCCCCTCCCATAGGAATGCAAAATTTCAAAATTCTAGGGGGCGCTGTTTCGTCACTTTTTTGAGGTTTTTAATGACGCCATTAAAAAACAAAATTTTTCGCCAGACCTGGCTTGCATGGAAAAATTGGTGAGTTTTCGTATATGTTCAGGGGGTCAAATTAGCGATCGTTTAGACAGAAAGAATAATAAGAATAATTAAAGCCGCAAGCGGCGTTAAAGGCCCTCGCAGCCTGCGCGCCCGCCAAGCCCCGCGCGAGCCGCCCGTGAGCCCCCGCGAACCCCCAGCAAGCCACCTACGAGCTCCGCAAACCCCCAGCGAGCCACATGCAAGCCTCACAAATCCTCAGCGAGCCGCTTCTTCTGTGAATGTAAAATTTCAGTTAGAGCTGTTACTGCAGGTGTTTCCAGTAGGTGGCGCTACAACTGGCATTGAATAATGTCGTGCATGTGTTCAGGAGTGGATCCTTATCACACTTGTGAAGTTTGGTGCAGTTTGGACAATGAGTGTTTAAATTACAGCAACTTCTTGTTTCCAGTAGGGGCGCCATAGCTGCATTCAGTAATGTGACATAGATGTGTGCAGGAGTGGGTCCTTATCACAGTTGTGAAGTTTGTTGCAGATTGGACAATCAGTGTTTGAATTAGAGCAACTTCCTTCTTCCACTAGGGGCGCCATAGCTGCATTCAATAATGTGACATAGATGTGTGCAGGAGTGGGTCCTTGTCACTGTTGTGAAGGTTGGTGCAGTTTGGACAATAACTGTTTGAAATAGAGCAACTTCCTGTTTCCACTAGGTGGCGTTGTCATTGTCATTCAGTGTCACCTAGATCCGTGCAGGGGTGGGTCCTTATCACACTTGTGAAGTTTGGTGCAGATTGGACAATGACTGTTTAAATTAGACCAACTTCCTGTTTCCACTAGGTGGCACAGTCACTGTCATTCTGTGTCATATGGATGTGTGCAGGGGTGGGTCCTTATCACACTTGTGAAGTTTGGTGCAGACTGGACAATAACTGTTTGAATTAGAGCAACTTCCTTGTTCCACTAGGGGCACTATAGCTGCATTCAATAATATCATGTGGATGTGTTCAGGGGTGGGTCCTTATCACACCTGTGAAGTTTGAGGGCAATCGGACAAAGTATATGAGAATGAGAGGCAATGGAAAGGTCACGGCGAAGGATCGAAGCTCGCCATGGCGCCATGGCACCAGGGCCACGCCCCTCTGCAGTGTAACATCATCATGGGCTTCACTGGAAATGTTTGTGGTCATTATACAGCTCAAAAGACGTGAATAAAGTGTGTCATGCAGAAATGTTAGGTTTTCCATTGAAAATGAATGGGGAATTGGGGGCGTGGTTACGGTGGTGGGGTGCAAAATGAGGCATGGGTCTCATTGACTTTTTTGATCAGGGTCATATGCAGAACCTGTAAACCAAATGTCATAATTCTAGGAGCAACTAAAATTTTGGAGCTCCATGTAAATTGTAATTTGATTATGTAGGGGGCGCTATTGCAGGAATTGCCATTGTTTCTCCATTTATGGATACAGGGGGGGAGACTACATGAGTTATTAAAGTTTGGGAGAAATCGGGCAAAGCATGCACGCGTGATGACAGAAAAGGTGAGGGTAAAAAAGGCCAAAACGAAGGCCAAGTTCAGCGCCCCCTTGTGAGAAGACCGTTTAATATTCTATAAAACCATGAATAACTTTTGATCCCCTGCTGGTGTAGATTATGCTGAGCAATTTTGGTGTCTGTAGGTATAACGGTCTAGGAGGAGATGTTTCAAATACGAGGTGTGCGCAATCGCTGAATTGGAAAAGGTCAAAGTTCAGGCCAAGATGGCTGAGTTCCTGTTTGTTGTGTGGGGGTGCTCCAAGAGGATTTTTTGCTTGCCTTGACCTGATCTGTGGGTGACGCGAATTTCGTGGTTCTAGGACAAAGTTGACCGTGGCCTCTCCCATAGGAGGCCGAAAAATGAAATTTCCAGGGGGCGCCGTGGAGCCCCCTTTGAGAGTTTGCTCTTGGCGACAGTAAAAAAATAAATTTTTCGCCAGACCTGATGACTGTAGCGAAAAAAACTGACTTTTCGTATATGTTGAGGGGGTCAAATTTGAGGTCAAACTGGCAGAAAGAAAAATAAGAAGAAGAAGAAGAAGAAGAAGAATTAAAGCCGCAAGCGGCGTTAAAGGCCCTCGCCGTCCGCGCGCCCGCCAAACCCCGCGCGAGCCTCCCATGAGCCCCCGCGAACCCCCAGCAAGCCACCTACGAGCTCCGCAAACCCCCAGCCAGCCGCCTGCGAGCTCCACAAACCCCCAGCGAGTCGCCTGCAAGCCTCAGAAACCCCCAGCCAGCCGCCTGCAAGCCTCACAAACCCCCAGCAAGCCGCCTGCAAGCCTCAGAAACCCCCAGCGAGCCGCTTTGTCTGCCAAATGTAAAACCAGAGTTAGAGTGTTTCCACTAGATGGCGATGCAACTGGCATTCAACAATGTCATGTGGATGTGTTCAGGAGTGGATCCTTATCACACTTGTGAAGTTTGGTGCAGATTGGACAATCATTGTTTGAATTAGTGCAACTTCCTTGTTCCACTAGGGGCGCTATAGCTGCATTCAATCATGTGACATAGATGTGTGCAGGAGTGGGTCCTCATCACAGTTGTGAAGTTTGGTGCAGTTTGGACAATGAGTGTTTGAATTAGAGCAACTTCCTCTTTCCAGTAGGTGGCACTGATATTGTCATTCAATGTCATATGGATGTGTGCAGGGGTGGGTCCTTATCACACTTGTGAAGTTTGGTACAGATTGGACAATGAGTGTTTGAATTAGAGCAACTTCCTTTTTTCACCAGGGGCGCTATATCTGCATTCAATAATGTCACCTGGATGTGTTCAGGAGTAGATCCTTATCATACTTGTGAAGTTTGGTGAAGATTGGACAATGAGTGTTTGAATTAGAGCAACTTCCTGTTTCCACTAGGGGCGCTATAGCTCCATTCAATAATGTCATGTGGATGAGTTCAGGGGTGGGTCCTTATCACACTTATGAAGTTTGAGGTTAATCGGACAATGTCTGTGAGAATGAGAGGCAATCGAAATGTCACGGCGAAGGATCGAAGCTCGCCATGGCGGCATGGCACGAGGGCCACGCCCCTCTGCAATGTGACATCATCGTGGGCTTTACTGGAAATGTTTGTGGTCATTATACAGCTCAAAAGATGTGAATAAAGTGTGTCACGCAGAACTGTTCGTTTTTCCATTGAAAATGAATGGGGAATTGGGGGCGTGGTTACGGGGGCAGGGTGCAAAATGAGGCATGGGTGTGATTGACTTTTTTGATCAGGGTCATATACAGAACGTGTAAACCAAAGTTCATAATTGTAGGAGTAACTAAAATTTTGGAGCTCCATGTAAATTTTATTTTGATTATATAGGGGGCGCTATTGCAGGAATTTCCACTGTTTCTCCAGTAATGGATTCATGGCGGGTCTGTACATGAGTTATTAAAGTTTGTGACAAATTCGACAAAGCATGTACGCGTGATGACAGAAAAGGTGAGGGTAAAAAAGGCCAAAACGAAGGCCAAGTTCAGCGCCCCCTTGTGAAAACAGCGTTTAATATTGTACAAAACCCTGAATATGTTTTGATCCCCTACTTGTGTAGATTATCCTGAGCGATTCTGGTGACTGTAGGTATAACACCCAAGGAGGAGATGATTAAAATATGAGGTGTGCACAGTCGCTGATGTGGAAAAGGTCAAAGTTCAGGCCAAGATGGCTGACTTCCTGTTTGTTGTGTGGGGGTGCTCCAAGAGGATTTTTGGCTTGTCTTGACCTGATCTGTGTGTGACGCGAATTTCGTGGTTCTATGACAAAGTTGACCGTGGCCTCTCCCATAGGGGGCCGAAAAATGAAATTTCCGGGGGGCGCTCTGGAGCCCCCTTTTAGAATTTGTTCTTGGCGACATTAAAATAATAAATTTTTCGGCAGACCTGACCTCTGTAGCGAAAATGGTGAGTTTTCGTATATGTTCAGGGGGTCAAATTTGAGGCGATAGACGGAGAAAGAAAAAGAATAATAATAATAATAATAATAATAATAATGACAAACGCTAACAAATCCAATAATGCGCTTTTCCAGGCACCCACATATATACCTTTTCGGAAACGTCTCGACATGGCGCACGTCCCCATGAGGTCCGGGGTCACTTGCGACCGCGTCCCATGCGACCGCCCCCATTTTTGCACCGCCCCCCTCTTACAATCACTATAGGCTCCTCGCCGACCCTTCGGTTGGCTCGGGCCTAATAATAATAAGAATAATGAACAATTCTAACAATTCCAATAATGCGCCAATCCAGTCACCTTCATATATACGTTTTCGGAAACGTCTCGACCCGACCCACGTTGTCGTGAGGTCCATTGTCAATGACGAGCGCGTTGCGCTCGTCATTGACCCAGTTTTGTAACGCAAGCTAGCTGCTGACCCTAACAATTTCAATTATGGGCTGCTCCAGTCACCCCCATATTTACGTTTTCGAGAAGCGTTCGACCTGCCCTACCTTGTTTGAGGGTCCGTTGTCAAAGTCGAGCGCTTCGCGCTCGACTTTGACCTTTTTCGTTTTCGCGCGAGCGAATACAATAGGCTCCTCGCCGATCACGTTGTGAGGCTCGGGCCTAATAATAAACGGAGGAAAAACAATAGGGCCTTCGCACAGTTCGTGCTCGGGCCCTAATGAAGCATGGCCTTACAAACCAACAATTATGTTGTGTTGTGATTGCATGAGTGTTTGTGTCTGTGTCATTAAATATACTTACTAATGAGGGCAGAACACCGCAGCTCAGCCCATTAGAAGCTCTTTTTCTTTTTCTCCCTTTCTGATACTTAGGTGACAATACGACGGCGATGGAGTTTCAGCTCTCGTCCTGACATCCAATCAATACTTAAAGAGTTGAAATTGGAGTCTTTCCAGAAGTCGATAAGCCTAAACCGAACTATATCCCTCAACGAGTCAATTGAAAGACAACTAAAATACATAAAAGAAGACACAATTAAATTACAACAAAAATTACTGAATAAAGAAGTTCCAACCAGAGACACAACCAATCCCACATCACAGGCTGAGCAGGTGAGTTCTTTTTTTTTTTTTTTTTTTTTTTTTTTTAAACACAGAAAAACAGCCATAGGATATTAAGAACATGATTAAAGAGATTTCAGAAGACAGGCTATATTAAAATATCACAAGTTTGGAAGTGAAACAGTATGTGGGACATAATAGATATAGTGATAGTGATGTGGGGAAGGTCTTCTTCACTTTACATAGTAAACTGTATTTTGCCAAGAGAGACTTACACCTAGGCTGACCAGTTTCCTACACTGCAGGAATGAGGCTCTAAATGAGGAGTAAGCAACATTTGTGTTTGACTAAAAGTAAGAGAAGGGCAACATGTTGAAAACAATAGAATTAGCAAACCAGAAGCAAAAGTAGGTTCCTTAAGACACCATTTTCAAGAAAGCTCTATGTAGAGTCAACTGATTAATTAAAGACATTCTTTCAAAAATGTTTTAAAAATTACTAGAATAAATAGTTTTTCAAGCATTTTAAATCCCAATAATAATAGAATAATTTTTTTTTTTTACCAGTTTCAGTGGTCCATCATAGCAGCTGAATGATAATAAAAACAGGAAGATATGATCTTTATTTTAAAAATAATTTCTCAAAAAAGTCTAGGTACAATTATTACTTACCAATTACTAAACAGGGCCAAAGGGAAAAAAAAGAGGTTTTGTAACCTCTTAATAAACTGTTTAAGTAGAACTTAATAATAACTTAATAATAATAGCAATAATAATAATAATAATAGCAAATATAACTTTAGTGCAGTAGTGACATTTTGTCGTCTGTAGCCGTCCGTATCGGAAGACGATGGCGTAGCTCATGTGAGTCTGTCTGCATTGCCGGGAATGGCTGTGCAGTCCGACACAATTGATGCATGGGAAGGCAGAAGGCTGTTGGAGCTGATGTTGCTGCTTCCGTCTGACTCTCTTCTGGGTGACAGTCATGTTTCGCTCTGCCTCTGCATTCGATGTACCCCGCCTGACTGCGAGTCGCCAGGACGGGTGGTTGTCAGCCTGGCTTTCCCATGAGTTGGGATCAATGCTCCACAGTTTCATGTCCCTCTTGCAAACATCTTTGAAGCGCAATTTTGGACACCCAGTTGTTTTTTGGCCTTCAGCCAGCTCACGATAGAGTAGGTCTTTGGGGATACACCCTGCGTCCATTCTCCTGACATGACCAAGCCACCGGAGATGTCTCTCGCTGAGTGCTGCGTGCATGCTGCTCATGTTGGCTCATTCCAGTACCTCAGTGTTGGGAACGTTTTCCTGCCACCTGATCTGCAACATGCGCCGCAGGCACCTCATGTGGAAGCTGTTGAGTTTCCTTTCATGCCTCGCGTAGGTGGTCCACGTCTCGCTTCCATAGAGGAGTGTGCTGAGCACGCAGGCTTGGTACACACGCAGCCTGGTCTTCTCAGTGAGGCTGGGGTTGCTCCATCCTCTCTGATTCAGTTTGGCCATGACTGCGGCTGCCTTGGCGATTCTGCTGCTAGTCTCCGAGTCAATAGACAGCGAGCTGGAGATGGTAGACCCGAGGTACGTGAAGTTGTCAACGACGTCCAGGGTGTATCCGTCGATGGCAATGTTTGGGGGAGTCTCTGTGCCCTGTGCCATGATGTTCGTCTTCTTCAGGCTGATGGTGAGCCCAAACTCCTTGCAGCCATGGGAGAAGCAGCTGACGAGTGCTGAAGTCCGTCTTCAGTGTGTGATGTCAAGGCTGCCTCATCAGCAAAGAGCAGCTCGTGGAGGAACACCTCCGTGACTTTAGTCTTGGCCCAAAGGCGAGCAATGTTGTATAGCTTGCCGTCAGACCTGGTGTGGATGTAAACACCCTCGCTGCAGTCCTTGAAGGCGTATTTGAGGAGCATGGAGAAGAAGATGCCGAAGAGTGTAGGTGCAAGGACACAGCCCTGCTTTACTCCACTGCTGACTGGAAAGGCCTCAGATGTTGCGCCATTGTAGCAGACCGTGCTGTGCATGTTCTTGTGGAAGTACATGATCACTGCGAGCAGGTGTTGGGGGCAGCCAATCTTCCGCAAAAAACTGAAGAATCTGCTCCGGCTGACCAGATCAAACGCCTTTGTAAGGTCAATGAAGGTGATGTAGAGTGGCATATGCTGCTCCTGACACTTCTCCTGCAGCTGGCGTAGTGAGAAAATCATGTCTACTGTGGATCGGCCGGCCCTGAAGCCACACTGGGACTCTGGGTAGACCCAATAGGCAAGCGTCAGCAGGTGTGCTAGAGCGACGCGGGCGAACACTTTGCCAACAATGCTGAGAAGGGAGATGCCCCAGTAGTTGTTGCAGTCACTCCGGTCTCCTTTATTCTTGTACAAGGTGACAATGTTGGCGTCTCGTATGTCCTGGGGGATGTAACCCTGATCCCAGCAGAGGCAAAGGAGGTCATGTAGTGGTAACAGCAGGGCTGGTTTCCCACTCTTCAGGACCTCTGGCGGGATTCCGTCGCTCCCAGGTGCCTTCCGACAGGTGAGGCAGTCGATGGCTTTGCTGAGCTCTTCCGCAGTGGGTGGGGTGTCTAGCTCCTCCATGACTGGCAGATCTGGGCTGGCATTGAGAGCGGGGTTGGTTACAGTGTTCTGCGTCGCATACAGCTCGAGGTAGTGCTTGGTTCACCATTGCAACTGCTTCTCCTGGTCAGTAATGACAACGCCTGTCTTGGATTTGAGGGAGGCGGTCTTGGATGGGGTTGGGCCCGTTGCCTTCTTGGTGCCTTCATACATCCCTCTTGCGTTACCTGTCTCGGCAGCTGACTGAATGCTGCTGCAGAGGTTCAGCCAGTAAGAGTTGGCGCATCGGCGGGCGGTCTGCTGGGCTTTGTTCCTGGCGGTCCTTAGGGTTTGAAGCGTAGTGGGGCTGGGTTTGGCCTTGTAGGCCAGTAGAGCTTTCCTCTTCGCCTCACTTATGACACCTGGTGGATCTCTTTGCACTTGAAAAAGGTGTTGGTTATGCAGAGACCATGGTAGCATGAAAACTTGAGTAGTCTCTGGCCATTCTCGTTGATCTTGCCCCTTCCAAAGCTTTTGAGGCAGGTGGGCCAGGCCTCGTGGTCAGCCCCTACTCTTGCATTGAAGTCTCAGAGAAGGTAAAGACCTTCAGTGCTGGGGATCCTGGATATTGCTTCATCAAGGTCTTGGTAGAACTTAAACTTCTCCTCGGTGGTGGAGCAGAGGGTTGGGGCGTACACGCTGAAAATATTGACTGGGCCGGAGGACGTTGACAAACGGAGGGTGAGGAGTCTCTCTGTGCCTGCTGTAGGAGGTTCAATGAAGCTGATAAGCATGTTCTTTACCGCGAAGCCAACACCGTGCTGCTTTGGCTGGTCCGGGGATTTCCCTTGCCAATAGAACGTGCAGTTAGCTTCTTTGATGTTACCACTGTCAGCTAGTCGAGTCTCCTGTAAGGCGGCTATGTCAACGTTTAGACGCGAGAGCTCCCTGTTGATGACAGGAGTCTTCCTGGCATCATCCATCTGCTGCAGATCAGCAGTGAGTCCGGGATGCACGGTCCTGATGTTCCAGCTGGTGAAGCAAAGAGCTGGAGGCTTCTTGTATTGTGAATTCTTTGACCTCTCCCACCGTCGAAGGGGACCCCTGGCACTCATTTCTTACGGCGATCGGATGAGCTTATAACCGGTAACTGTCCCCTCCCATGTTGAGTCTACATCGTACGATGACACTGGAGTGGCCTCTCCAGTTGAGCTACAGAGCCTGGGCAAAATTTTTATGGAGGGCCAGCTCTTGCCCATGCAGCAGGCCCCCCTTCTCCTCGCAGCTGAAGGATCCAAGGGAAAGACAGAGTCGATACAGCTTGGCTCCAGCTGCGCCGCAGAAGTTGCCAGTGCTGACTATACATTGTCAGGCCGCCTTAGGGACTCCAGCTCTGGATTTTCTGTAGGGGTTTACTCCCTTAGCCTTTCCCATAGAAGGGTATGCCGCAAGGCAGCGGAGGTTAGGAGTCAGAGTTTTCCTTCTCCTAGGTGAGATACCATCGAAGGTTAACGAGCCCCATCTACCCGAAAACAACTGGTTTTGAGGCGCCAGTGGATCGCCTTTGCCCCTTCTCCTGTCAGTGGGAACAGTTTCGCCGGGCTTAGTAGCTAAGCCACTTGAGAAGGTCAGGAGCTGGACTTGGTTGTCAGAGGCTATATGAGACGCACACCATAGGGGAGCACTTATAGGGAGTGGGAGCTTATCCCCCACTACCATCCCTGGCTTTGACAACCTTGAAACCACGTGACATTTTGTATACCACAGATTATTAATGTTAATATACCAGTGATAAAGAGGTAAAATACCTAACCATAGTCTTAATATATAAATTAGACTACTATTAAAGCTTGACACATTTTAGCCCATGTTTCAGATCCAATATTGGTTGTAAATTTAGTCAACTTAGCTTTCTTATGAGTAGCCAACAAAACATATGGTGGTTGACGAGATACTACTTTCCCACTGTAAACACAACATAGCAGCATCTTGCCCCTCCCATTGTGTGTCAGATTGTCTATCTGTGTGCCTTTAATACAATGTAGAATTTTATAAAATTCTTGGATGTTTATTAACGCAATTAAATTAAAAAAAACAAAAAATCATAATTAAAAGGAAAAAACGATTAACTAAAACTGTATTGTGTGTTTATAAAACTAACAAAAAACCCCTGAAATTATCGATAAAATACATTTGTTGTCCTGTTTGACAGTTTATTTAAAAGCATTCAGGATTGATATGAAATCATTTTTCCACTCTACCAATTTTAGCTGGGAGTGCCACACGGCACCTCACCGTGTGTGTGTGTCTGCTCACCGCGCTGGTCTGTAAAATAATGGCAACAGCAAAAGCTGGGAGAAAGCAGTCCCATATGGGATTTCTTGCAGTACGACAGTGAGACAGATAGATGCGAGCATCTTGTTGTGGATGATGGCAAAATGTGCGGAACACTTCTCACGGGCAAAACCACCAACCTCAAAATCCACCTGAGAAGCACGCACATGCAGTAATCTACGATGTAACCTGCCGTGCACCTCTCGGGAGATAAAACTACACGTAGGGCAGAGGCGATTGCTCTAAGACTGCAAGGGAAGCTCAGCTTCCCCTAAAATGTCAAAAAATAAGTGATCAAATATATACTGTTGTGTGTACATGTCATTGACTAAATATGCGCTACAACGCGCTCAACTTTTGTTCAGAATCAGCTTCTTATCACTGGCAACGACGCGGCTTTCCTCTCACTCATTCCCGCAACTTCATAGTGCTACAGTGTGGACGCTGAGCATCCACAGAGTTCAATGGCAAAGCAAAGAGTGCAGCGAAACGAGACGAGTCATTGGATAAATGCTGGGCTTTGTCCCGCCCATCGGACGCTCAGCATCTCTCGGGGTCTATGGGGCAGTGGGCTGGCCTCGGCTGGCCCGGACGCTCAGCTTCTGCATGATGATTGGATGATCTGTCTGAGGCTGAATCCCTTTTTGATTGACAGCGAAATGAGCGAATCAGCGATCTTTTGGTGTAAACATCCGTGGGAGCATTTTTAAATTTTCATTCTGTTCTGAGTTGAACCGGAGACTTTCCTAATCGTCTTAGCGGCATTTTCTTTGTTAAAAACGACTAGAGACAAATCGAGCTTCTATTTCTGGTGTTTTTTTTGTAGCTGCTTGTATTTGGAGACTGACTTCTATCACTCTTTCTGACTTCTATCGCAGTTTCTATCCAGCGGGTGCTGCTGAGCCCCTCCACCGTCACAAAGCACTCACAGGCGGACACACTTCACACTAGCCTCGCGCCAGTCCCAGCTAGGTAGCAAGCTGCACATAATGGCAGACAGTTTGAATGTTGTGGACCGGATTTTGGCAAAGCCATTTGATAGTCTTCCTTATGAAGAAAAACTTAGAGTTAAACAGCAGGGCAGATCAACCAAGGCCATTTAAGCAGCCTAGGTCTGCTGGCCATTGAGAGGACACTAGTCAAGTCCCTGGAAAAGACGCCTTGTTGGTACGACAGGGTCACAGATCATTTTCTTGAAAAGGAACGGAGGGTAGAATTTACGTATAAATAAACCGACACATTTTATGATGTAGGCCGAAATTGAGCTTCCCCTCCTTGAAAGACCAGCATCCGCCACTGTGACGTAGGGTCCACACAGCCCGGAATGATTGTAATTGGCCTGTTTGGCACTGCCGAGTCCTCTTGTGGCTCTTTCTGGCTGCTTTTTGCTGCAGTTTTTGAATTTATCAGTGAGAGAACAATCAGATCATTATACAGGTAAGATGTTACTTCCTGCCTCAGCATTTAAGCCTGTTGCACCTCCACCAGTGCCATTAGTTCAGCTGCAGGGTCGTCAGCTGGTGCCACCGTTCACTGATGTTTCAGGAAGAATAATCAAAGCATCAACTTAAGGACTTTTTGTGATGTCAGTAACGCGTTACTTAGTAATGCTGGCTTGTGGTTCCTAGGATACTTAAGAGTAGAATGGGAGGCAGAGCCTTCAGCTTTCAGGCCCCTCTTCTGTGGAACCAGCTCCCAGCTTGGATTCAGGAGACAGACACCCTCTCTATTTTTAAGATTAGGCTTAAAACTTTCCTTTATGATCAAGCTTATAGTTAGGACTGGATCAGGTGACCCTGAACCCTCCCTTAGTTATGCTGCTATAGGCCTAAGCCTAGTGTTTCTTTTCATTCACCTCTTTTTACTCTGTGTAAACTCCACTCTGCATTTAATCATTAGTTATTATTAATCTCTGGCTCTCTTCCACAGCATGTCTTTTTCTCTCTGGTTGATGAATGAATCAATATACATAAGCTTAAACTTCAAAATTTTGTTTATTTTCCCACCAGTCTATTACACAGACCAACGAAGGGTGGAAGTGCTCCTGTGATAAGCAAACTCCTGAAATTAAAGTTAAGCATCATACCTGGATAGTTTTATTCAACATTAATGTCTCATTTAATATAGTTGGAAATTAATCATTTGCTCAGCTGTATTCCTTGATGTTAAAATGTGTCATGCTTGTTTTAACAGCTTATTTTGAATAAAAGAATTAAAATTAAACCACAAAAAGGAGAAAAAGTTCGTTCTCCGTTTAACCAGCTGCTTTTCCACAGCTGTGCTTCACACTCACGGTTGCTAGGCGACATGAGCTACGCAGAGGTGAGGGCAGGTGACGCTGATATGAAGGCTAGCTGCGCACTTCCTCCCTTTGCGGTCTTCGTGGGCTGCGAAGGACGTGGGCTGGGTCTTTCGCAGGATGCGGCCCCTGAATTTGGACACTGGTATAATCTGTATGCCGGGAACTCGTGCACTGAGAAACGTTCCACGGTGCAAAGTGCGATTAAAATGCGTTAAAAATTTTAATTCGTTATTTTCACTGTAATTAATTAATCGAAATTAACGCGTTAAAGTCCCACCCCTAATATATATATATATATATATATATATATATATATATATATATATATATATATATATATATTCAGGGCCAAGAAGGAGAATTGGACCCCTCGATGCCGACTACCAAGACTAGATGAAGTACTCTCTGAAAGTCTACTAGAAGATGCGAATGCAGCACCACGGACAATCCCTACCACGACTATCACTGAAACCAATCAGTTGATGTATAACATGGCAGCAGGGATCCTTGAGATGCTTGGCCATAAGATGAACAGCAATAAGGAGCAGTACCCTCCATGGAAACAATGATTAAGAGGCAAAGATCAAGGCAACATGGAGGGAAGTTAGCCAGCTCTCAGAGTTACAGAAAGGTGTAATGAAAGCGGTGCCTAAGAAGTACAACAGGCTGTCCATACCTAAGGCCTTAGAGACTGCCAAGCAAAGACTCACAGCCTTGGCTAACCACCTGAAGAGGTATACCAGAGAGATAGAAGCCAGGGGAACGAACCAGATGTTCTCCACTGAACCATCCAAGGTATACTGTTAGTGGCAGGGGAACAATATGACACTTGCACCCCCACCAATACTGGAGAAGGAGCAATACTGGAAGAGCATATGGGAGAAGGATGCGTCACACAATACCAATGCTCAGTGGCTAGTGGATCTAAGAGCAGACCACAGCAACCTCTCTGAACAGGATCCAGTAACCATCACAGTGGCAGACATCCAGGAAAGAGTCTCACATACACATACTGGCTAAAGACGCTAACTGCACTCCATGACCGCCTGGCAGCACAAATGAACCAGCTGCTAGAGACTAAGACACACCAAGAATGGCTGACTGAAGGCCAGATCGTCCTGATCCCCAAGGTTCCACAGAAGGGACCAGTCCCATCCAACTACTGGCCCATAACATGCCTCAGTACAAGATGAAAACTCCTGTCAGGCATCATAGCAGCTAAGATGAGTAGGCATGTGGCACAATACATGAGCGAGGAACTGGAAAGGGATAGGCAGAGAGACCAGGGGAGCAACATACCAGCTACTGGTAGATAGAGCAGTCACTCGGGACTGTAAGACCCGGCTGACCAACCTGTGCACCACCTGGATTGATTACAAGAAAGCCTATGACTCGATGCTGCACACATGCATCCTGGAATGCCTAGAATTGTACAAGATCAACAGGACCCTAAAAGCCTTCATCAAGAATTCCATGGGAATGCAGAGAACACTAGAGGCCAACTTCAAGCCAATTGCACAATTGCCATTCAGCTAACTCCTTAGGACTTGCTTTACTCTCTGCAGGTACTTGGTGGTTGCAGCTTTCCTAATGGCCTCTTCATGGTTCTCATTTGCCTGTGGGATTCCAAGGTGCTTATAGCGGTCTTCAGTGTTGCCTTCACATAGTGTAATCGCCTCAGTTCTGACTACTTTTCCTCTCTTAGTTACCATCCGACTACACTTCTCCAGTCTGAATGACATTCCGATATCATTGCTGTAGATCCTGGTGGTGTGGATCAGTGAATCGATATCTCGTTCACTCTTAGCATACAGCTTGATGTCATCCATGTACAGGAGGTGGCTGATATTTGCTCCATTCCGTAGTCGGTATCCATAGCCAGTCTTGTTGATGATCTGGCTGAGGGGATTCAGGCCTATGCAGAACAGCAGTGGGGACAGAGCATCTCCTTGGTAAATCCCACACGTGATGTTGACTTGTGCAATGGGTTTGGAATTGGCCTCTAGTGTTGTTCTCCACATATCCATTGAGTTCTCGATTAAGGTTTTTAGGGTCCTGTTGATCTTATACAGTTCTAGGCATTCCAGGATCCATGTGTGTGGCATCGAGTCATAGGCTTTCTTGTAGTCAATCCAGGCGGTACACAGGTTGGTCAGTCGGGTCTTACAATCTACTAGTAGCTGGTGTTTTGCTCCTCTGGTCTCTCTGCCTATCCCTTTCCAGTTCCTTGCTCATGTATTGTGCCACATGCCTACTGCTATGATGTCTGACAGGAGTTTTCATCTTGTACTGAGGCATGTTATGGGCCAGTAGTTGGATGGGACTGGTCCCTTCTGGGGGTCTGTCCGGCCCTCAGTCAGCCATTCTGGGTGTGTTTTAGCCTGTGCTGCCAGGCGCTCGTGGGGTGCAGTTAGTTTCTTTAGCTAGTAGGTGTGAATAATATCAGGGCCTGGTGCTGTCCAGCTCTTCATGTGTGAGACTCTTTCTTGGATGTCTGCCACTGTGACAGTTACTGGATCCTGTTCATAGAGGTTGCTGTGGTCTGCTCTTAGATCCACTAGCCACTGAGCATTGGTGTTGTGTGACGCATCCTTCTCCCATATGCTCTTCCAGTATTGCTCCATCTCCAGCCTTGGTGGGGTTGCTGTTCTCATATTGTTCCCCTGCCACTGAGAGTATACCTTGGATGGTTTGGTGGAGAACATCCAGTTTATTTTCCTGGCTTCTATCTCTCTCTTCAGGTGGTTAGCCAAGGCTGTAAGTCTTTGCTTGGCAGTCTCTAAGGCCTCAGGTATGGACAGCCTGTTGTACTTCTTAGGCACCGCTTTCATTACACCTTTCTGTAACTCTGAGAGCTGGCTAACTTCCCTCCGTGCTACCTTGATCTTAGCCTCCAATCGTCGTTTCCATGGAGGGTACTGCTCCTTAGTGCTGTTCATCTTATAGCCAAGCATCTCAAGGATCACTGCTGCCGTGTTATACATCATGGTGTAATGGTAGTGGTAGGGACTGTCCATAGTGCTGCATTCGCATCTTCTAGTAGGTCTTCAGAGAGTACTTCACATAGTCTTGGTAGTCGGCATCGAGGGGTCCAGTTTGACTTCTTAGCCATGATCTTATCTTTCAGGTCAGCTGCTCTGGTATTCTGGTATTATTATTGGGGCTTGGTACCCAATCTCGGAGTGTGGGGATGATGAAATCTCCCCCCGACCTGTCATCCTGGCTCCCCCTTGCCGTAGTATTTGTGTTGTACCTCATCAATCTCTAGCTGCGATAGCAGCTGCTTCCTTCGTATGTTGGAACACTGAGCCACAAGTTGTTTTGCCGTCAGTGTGGACGTTGGGTTTAGAAGAATCCATAGGTCCCACATCCTCTTCATATAACCCCTCTTGCTGGGATTACATGTATAGTAGCATTCCAATAGTTCCCAGTTCTCATCTCGTGTCCACTTATGCCGTAACCTTCTAGTTCCAGTAGCCCACTTATCGTCAGAATGCCCTGGTTCCTCAACACTTGACGTGAACCTTGTTAATCCGGGCGACGTCCGAGCCAGTATGGCTTCAATCATGCCGCATTTATACGACAGCGGGTTTGTGCAACAATGATGTATGCGAGTGTGTAGTCTGCTCTGAAGAAATATGGCAGAAATATATGGAGATCTGTTCTAAACATTAAGGGTGAAGATTTAGTGAAACGCTACTTTAGGGGAGGGACCTAAAGATTTGGCTCTAACATTCACGGGAATAATGCCTTGCTGGTGACGTGCTGGGTGTTGTGCCAAAAAGTGATCGTCTGCCAAAAAGCTATTTCTGGTATTTGCCAGAAAATTATTGCTTGTATTTAAATGGCTGTAAATGACTTTTTGACCTATAATCTGCTTTTCAAATTAACAGTCACAGCGGCAAAGATTGCAGTCATGCCGCTGTGAAAGCGACCAAATGCAACAACAACCACATGTTCCGCAATAGTGTCCAGCCTAATACTGCAGTATTTATTTATTTATAGGTACAAAAAACTGTGTATGCTGACAGGTAGGAGAGAGTGAACAGGGCATTAATGTTCGGTCTGAATAACACTAACCTGATGAATAAATAAATAAGCACACTAATTACATGATGTTCTATCACCAGTTTTACAAATAATTTATAGACTGCATCATTTTAAAATGTAGTAGACTGCCTGCTACAAACCACTTTGTCTTTTTCTGTAAATTAAAATCACGCTCTGAAAGCGGCGCTCAAAAGAGTGTCCGCAGAAACTACCTTTGCAGACAAGTAAGAGAGCCCAGACTATCATTAGCATTACAGAGGGTTCTTCTGTGGAAGGAATTCTCCCTCTCTCCCACCCCCACCGTGGACCGCTGAGGCCAGCTCACCAGCTGAGTGCGGCAATTTTAAGAGACAGCATCTCTATGTTGTAATAGGCATACGGTCTAAGTATGCCCATTGAGACAGTGATAAGACAGTGTACAGTCTCCGTTTATTCTTCAGCACAGTTTGATCTCTCTGAGGCAGCTTTCTGTAATTTCTGAATAATCTAATCTAAATAATTCTGAGTAATAGTCTTCAGGAACAGTTCTCCAGGCTTCTTGAAGGTCATCTAAAGCTCTTCTTTGGATGTTTCTGCCTTTTGTTCCATTTGTTGTCAGGACGCTCCCACACTGCTTCAGTAATGTTGGAGTCTGGGCTCTGGGGAGGCCAATCCATGTTTTCCAGTGTCAGTGTCAATTTTATTTCTTGAGTACATTTAAAAACAACATTGTTGACCAAAGTGCTTTACAAGATCAACTACAAAGTAAGCAAGAAATTTCCATGGATGAATAAAATAGAATAAAACATGAACGTAAAAAACAAGGAATAAAATAAACATGATGTGATAAAACTAAAACTAACACACTAAAACAAGAGACACCACAACATAAAACCTGATGGGACTCAAACTGAACACGAATTAAAAGCCAAGGTAAAAAGGTGAGTTTTTAGAGAGGATTTAAAAGACTGTATGGACTCTGCAGTACGAATATAAAGTGGCAAATTATTCCACAGTCTAGGGGCTGCGACTGCAAAAGCCCAATCCCCTCACTGTTTAAAATGAGACCTCGGTTGCACTAAGAGCATCTGGCTAGATGAGCTCAGTGCTCTCTTGGGGTTATAAAGTTTGAGCAGCTTAGCCAAATAGCTGGGTGTCATTCCATTTAAGACTTTAAAAGTAAGTAAAAGAATCTTAAAATCAATACGAGATTGGACAGGGAGCCAGTGTAAACCTGCTAAAACTGGAGTGATGTGTTCATGCTTTCTAGTACCTGTTAAAAGACGTGCAGCAGCATTTTGGACTACCTGCAAATGATGGAGAGATGAAAGTTCGAGACCCAAATACAGAGAATTATAGTAGTCCAGTCTAGAGGTGATGAAAGCATGAATAAGTTTTTTAAGGTCCTTTGGAGGAAGATGGGATCTAGCTTTGGCAATTAGCCGTAACTGATAGAAACTGGTCTTTACAACTGTGTTCACTTGCTTCTCAAATTTAAATGAACAATCAAAAAACACTCCAAGGTTTCTGACAGCCAAGGAGCAGTAAGACGCAAGAGGGCCAAGGATATCAGTTAGCTTATCCACTGGGGATACGACTTCCAAACACAACAGTTTCTGTCCTGTTTTCATTTAAAGTAAGAAAGTTCTGTGTTAACCAGTCTGTAACATCATGAAGACAGTTAAACAGAGGCTGCAGCGGGACAGAAGCATCCAGTTTAATGGGGAGATAAATTTGGATGTCATCTGCATAACAATAAAAGGGAATATTGTACTTCCTAAATATCTCTCCCAAAGGCAGTATATATAATGAAAACAAGACTGGACCCATAATGGACCCCTGAGGCACACCACAACAAATATTGGCTGAGAAAGAGGAATATTCCCCCAGGGCTACAAAAAAAGACCTCTAACACAGATAAGATCTGAACCATGACAAAACTGTGCCTTTACGACCAATAACCTGTTCAAGTCTCGACGAAAGAACGTTGTGATCCATCGTGTCAAAGGCATTGTGTGTTTTTCTATCCAGGCATGGTTTTACTGCAGTGCCAGCATGTTTGAGACTTTTCTGTTCTGATAAAAGATTTTTAACAAGATCTCAGCACCAGTGGATAAAATGCAGCCCCAAACCATGAGAGAACCTCCACTGTGTTTCACAGACAGCTGAAGACGCTCACTGTTGCACCTCACTCCTGATCTCCCCCATATATATCGATTATAATTTGAACAAAGATTTCCAATTTGTGCTCATCACTCTATAAAACCCATTGTTAAGTGCTATTTTTGAGTAATTAATAGTTTATTTTTAAGAGCCTTTTTAAAAAATTCCAAAA
Source organism: Amphilophus citrinellus (assembly GCA_013435755.1). Taxonomy (NCBI): domain Eukaryota; kingdom Metazoa; phylum Chordata; class Actinopteri; order Cichliformes; family Cichlidae; genus Amphilophus; species Amphilophus citrinellus. The sequence continues at coordinate 290,247 of JACBYM010000032.1, read as the reverse complement.
ATCAGGATTCGTGCGTATCAATCAGTTTATCTTCAATACACATTTCTGAGAAGGCTGTCTGATGGGACAGCTGGGACAATACTGTTATGCAAATCAGGTTTGACACCAGGGAGCAGAAGTGGGAGGAAGCGGTGGGTGTTCATATTAATGCCCATGGCACATTATAAGCTACCTTTAGTAGGTAGCTTATAAAATAATTTTATAATTGATAAAAATGGAACTTCATGCAGAACTTCTAACAGGATACGGAAAAGGGAGAAAGCTTAGATTGCTCAGTGCAGCGCTACTTAAACAAAAAAAAAAAACAACAATTTATTTATTTACTTATTTATTAGATTCACAAAAATAATTTGATCAAAAGAATGTTTGGTGATTTGCAGTGGAAAATGTGTGAAAGGTCATACTGACTAAAACTTTATCAATCTATTTTAGATTTTCCAAACTTGTTCCACCACTGGTTGCAGCTTTGTTTTAGACAGTGAAAATACTTCAGCATGAAATGTTAACCAAACATTTGTGAATCACAGAAGTCAAAGTTTTTGTGAAGAAAGCGCCATCTCTTGGTGACACTCTGCAATTGACGGAAAGTGTGGTCATGCTGGGAAGTAGATACGCCCAGAAGAAGGAGGGGGACTTCCAGCTGGCTAACAACCGGTTGTCAGCCAGCTGGGAGCAGCAACTTTGAGTGGCTTCTACTGTAGTTGAAAATAAGTATTAGATACGCTGCCAATTTTGCAGTTTGACAAAGAATGGAGAGGTCTGTAATTTTTCATCGTAGTTACACTTCAACTTTGAGAGACAAAAAAAAAAAGATCCAGA